>PVHP010003978.1:0-74336 GCA_004024765.1 Zapus hudsonius | reverse complement strand
AAGGATTTTTTTCACTTCATCATTCAATAAATTTAGCTTTTGACCAGGAGACACATTGCTTTTTAATGGCTTTGGATTCTGATTTTTCATTTCTTTCATTGGTAGCTCTTTAGAAAAGGACTGAGGAACCTTAAAGTCTCTGGGGATTTACTTGAAGGTCACTCACCAGGCCTTGTTTGCATTTCTCTACTAGGCTTAAGGGAGACAAGTGACTTGGGGAAAAAGTGTGACTCAGAAGTTTGGAGGCTGGGAACACTGACTCATCTGAATGGGCTGTTTGAGACTACTGAAACATTCATGAGCATGCCTGCCAGAGCTCCGCACATGCTCAGAAGCCCAGCCCTTCCCCAGAACCTAACTTGTGGGCTCCATCCCAGACTGAGTTCACTTAACCTGTGAACAGTGAGTGACCTTCTTCCCATTCTTGCTGGCCCAAAATAGCCTCTGCAGCTGTAGGTTCAATGAGAGACCCTGTCTCAAAGAATATAAGGTTGAGAGTGATTGTGGAATACATACATGCAAATAAATAATAACAATAATAATAATAAATCAGCTTCCTGCATCCTATCCACCTATGGCATTAGACCCTGCAGAGGGGATCCTATAAGCCACATTAGCTAAAATTGTCAGCAGAGTGGTGTCCTCAGGGGCTTTCCAGGACTGATCCACATGTCCAAGAGGGAATGGGGGCTAACTGCACTGGAACCTGGGCCCTCCTTCAGTTTTATGAATGGCAGGCCCGTGTCCTCTCTTCCTTTCTGCCCACCCCCCAAGGCCTATAGAACTGTGGAGCATCTGGCCACACATATTATGAAATGGACACTCAAACCACTTTCGTATGTTTTGCTTTACCATTAGCCCATGGAATCTCAGTCTAGCTGTGCAGCATTTTCCTCCTCTGAAAATTAGGGCTAATAGGGCCATTGTAAGACCAGTAGCCAGGAAAACAGCTGGCTTGTGAAAGCTAGAGTAGAACCTTCATCTGCATGACTTTGTGAAACCAAGCAGAGAACAGTTATGGTTATGCAAGTTATGCAAGTGAAAGGAAGTGAGCTCTTGGCTGTGTTCAATTCAATTTCAAGTTGCTGAAAAGCAATATGTGATGTAAGCCTGAGAGCTGCTTGATATATTAATAAGTCTTTTCTTCTCTCTAAATCTAGGGAAATACATTCCTATCCCCTCACACCTTTTTTATGAAATATATCTTTATTATCCATATTTACATATACTGAATGAGCAAATAATGTGTTGGTGGCCTCAGTTTCCCGGTTTCCCTCTTCCCTGTCCCCAATCAGCTGGGTATCCTCCTCCATGGGCAAACTGGATCTGTCCACCCTCACACCTCTTTATTACTATCTTCTTGGTGATAGATCTTATAAAGATAAAAACCTGTTTTCCTCTCCTACCTAAGTCTCTGTTCCCTTTGTTATATTAACATCCAATAAGCAAAAGGCCAAAAGTGTCAAGAATAAATTCTCTGTTGCTTTAAAAAAGTTCACAATATGATGCAGCCATGAAAAAGAATGAACACTGATGCATGCTATATGTTCAAATGAAGTATTCAGAATGATTTCACTTCAAGAAAACATCTAGGCTCAGTTGGTAGAGTGCTTGTCCAGAATACACAAAGCCAGGGATGTGATTCCCAACACCTAATAAACTGGGTGAGGTGGTACACACCTGTAATTCCAATATTCAGGAGATAGAGACAGAAAGCTCAGAAGTTCAAGTTCATTCTTGGCTACATAGCAAGTTTGAGGCCATCTTGGGAAACATGGACTGCCATGTCAAGTAAATTAATAAATATATTTATTACATATGATTTACAGATGACTATAGTAAATTGAATTTTAAAAGAATTCTTAGTTCCAGAGTTAGATGCCTTGAGTATCTATCTTTGAGTAAAGCAATTTGGTCATCTGTTGCTACTGTTATAAGGTGTGATGCTAATAAATGCCTTGGGCTTCAGCATCCTCTTACTGTCTAGCAACTCACAGTACTAAATTAAGAGTATCAGCCCTCAGGTTTTAAGGAAAACGAACAGATCTGAGGCAGAGATGCTGATTCTTTAGGAAAAGCAAAGGAAATGGTCTTCTTCATAACTACAAAGTTTTTGTTTCTACACATACACATGTGTGTACAATGTGCATGTGTTTTAATATATATGGGCATACATGTGTGTATGCACATAGAGGCCACAAGTCAACATCGTGTTATGATTTTTTCCTTTGCTTGTGTGTATGTGATGGGAAGTGTGGCACATATATGTTGTGGTACCCCATATGCTAGACTGGGGCAAGGGGTTGCTCATCTGTGGTGACTGGAGTAGAACTTGCTGTGTCCTGATCCATTGTTCCATCGCTCTTCCCCCTGGCCTTGTTTTAAGCCAGTCTCTTTTGACTGACTCCTGGAGCTTTCAGGACTTGAACAATTCTCACATCCCAGGTCTCTGGACTACCCTGTGGAACTGGGGTTATGGGCACTCATGGTCACTCCAGGGGTTTTATGTGGGATCTGAAGATTTGAACTCGGGCAGTTTTAGGTCCCCTCAGGAAGCACACTTAACAGTTGAGCCATCTCTCCAGCCCACATCATGTCTTCTTCAATTGCTCTCTGCCATAATTTTGAGACGGTCTGCCACTGAACCTAGAGCTCACCCATTCAGTTAGACTAGCTGAACAGAGAAGAGAGCCCAAGGAATCTTCTTGTTTCCACCTTCCCAGCGCTGGAATTATGTCATCACATCTGGATTTTACTTAAGTGCAAGGGATCCAAACTCAGGTCTTCATATTTATACAGCAAGCACTTTAAACATTGAGCCATCTCCCCAGCCTAGACTACAGTTATTGGGTTTGTTTTTTGTATTGTCTTAAGGCAGTATCTCTCTGTGTAGCCCAGGCTGGCCTTGAATCATTGATCCTCTTGCCTCTGCCTCCTGAGTGCTGGGGTTATAGATGTACACCAACATGCCTAACCTAGAGTTCTTTTTAAAATATTTTATTTATTCATTTTCAAGCAGAGAAATACAGAGAGAGAGAGAGAGAGAGTACCAGGACCACCACCTTGTGGGTCTGGCTTATGTGGGTCCTGGGGAATTGAACCTGGGGCCTTAGGTACTGGAGGCAAGTGCCTTAACCGCTAAGCCATCTCTCCTAGAGTTTTTAGAACCACTTTCCTCCCAAATTCCTCCATGGTTTTAATACCTTACATGGAGGTCAGGCTAATTTTAAGGGACTTCTGAAAGGCTGGGATCCTAAATTTGGGCAGAAACAAAAGCCCAAGTGACAGTCTTTTGTCTATTTTTTATTAGCATTCCTCAGTGCTATTGTGCCAACAAAATAATTTTGGTTTATTTAGGAAGCAGAACTGAGTGTAATAAACCATTTCCTGTTAAAGGTTGATGAATTAAACAAGGCAGTTTAAGGTTATACAGAGAGGGAAGGACTGGGGTGAACTACAATTCTGAACCCCACCTAAATCAACATCAGCCACATATTGCTACATGAAATTTGGGGCTTATGGTAGCCAAATCTATTTTTTCCCAAAAAATCACAGCTATATATATATATATATATATATATATATATATATATATATATATATATATATATATATATGAATCAGGTTATTGGTGAGGTTCATATCTCTAGATTTGGGGAAAAGTGGATCATGCTGGAATTGTGCAGATACAAGGTCCACCCTTCTCCTTTATCAAGTGTATGTTAGTCTTGTCAAAGGCCTTCTTCCCTCTCCCCGTCTCTAGCACTGCTCTGTTTATTTTGCACAGTGAGTGAGCAGGAGAACATTTCTGACATTTGTGCCTGTTTCTAGTAGCAACAAATGTTCTGAAATGGTTCTTCCCTCGCCCATCTGGGAACACACTGGAGCACTGGTTATGGTCCTCTCATACCCTCCTGGACATTGGAACATGCCTAGAGTAAGGAGCTGTATTTACTCTCCTTCTATGTCCCACAGGACAAAGGAAGAGGAAGGAGAGGGTGAATGCCGAGACCCAGAAGAAGGCTAGCAGCTATGGAAAACAAGGAGCATTCTCCACTCTGGAGCTAATCCTGATGGCATGAGATCCATAAAGTATTGCTGGGAGGTAACACTCATCCAAGTCACATTATCAGTTCCCACATCCTGAAAAAACACTGACATCTGAATCCAGAGGTTTCCTTCCTGATGTCTCCCAGCTCTTTCTGCCTAGGCACACATGTAAGTGACCAAGTAGTCACACACTTCCCAGCAAGAAAGACTAAAATCAATCTTCCTGAGGGCTAACAAGAACCCTGCACTCTCCTCCACCTCGAGAGACCTGTGAGGAGCCTGAAGAAGGACACTCTGGAAGAAGCCTGGGCTGTACCCCCTTCTCCTTTTTGTTCATATGTGGGTGGATTTTTCAATTTTATCAGTTTTGCAGGAAACCATAAACACATGTCCGGTTGACATTCATGTTTTCGGGTCATGACAACCCAGTTTCTTCCAGAGACATCACCTGCTACAGAGATATCAGTCAACAAAACCCACATCCTTCCCTGCTAGTCTACCATAAATTAGGACTGGTTTTCTCCAGAGTTCAAGATGTGTCCTGGTCCTGCAGTTGGTTTAGGGGGGTTTCCTGCCAACAGCAGCAGGAGATACCCTTCCCTCTCCCAAGCCCTCCCCTGGCCTTTGAAATTTAGAGTTGCACTTGCTGTGCCTAAAACCTGTATCATGGTATTTATGTTTTTATCAAGCAATTTTTAGGATTCTTTGTCATGGTTTTAAATATATTTTAAAAAAATAATTGTTTATCTTTATACTTTTTATGCTCTTAACCTGTGATCCTGAGAGGATTCAACAATTATTTAAAAAAAGATTTTTAAATTTTTAAATTTTTTTATTTGCAAGGAGAGAGAGAGAGAGAGAGAGAGAGAGAGAGAGAGAGAGAGAGAGAGAGAGAGAGAGAGAGAGAGAGAGTTAACATGCCAGGGCCTCCAGCTACTACTGCAAAGGGACTCCAGATGCATGTGCCACTTTACACATCTGGCTCTACATGGGTACTGGGGAATCAAACCCTGGGTCATTAGGCTCTACAGGCAAGCACCTTATCCACAGAGCCATCTCTCCAGCCCCAACATAGTGGTTTTTTTTTTTTTTAATTTTAGAGGTGAGGGACATGTTGGAGAGAGGCAAGAAAGTGAGATAATTTCTTTTCTCTCACAAAACCAACTCTCAACTGATTGATTGATGGACTAATCTCTTTCAGACTCTTGGCTCATCTCTCCCCTTCCTCTTCTCTCTTTCCTCTTTTGGACAACAGTGTCTTGTTAGTTCTCTCATATATTCATTTAACTGAGGGCAGGAAAATCTCAGGTTGGTTCCTTTGATTACTTGCTAGCATCCCTCTTAGAGAAAAGAGTGGAGTCTATTCTGGCCAAGCGAGACAATGAGCCTTGCTGAGGGCCATTGGTACTTTTGTAAGGAAACATCTTCAGCGGACTGTCTACTGGAGCAAGTAGACAGCTGCTCAAGGGAGATCCAAGGGACTCAGCAGGCCTGAGGAATTCTTTGGAAGCCATAGAACCGCTGGGCATGGTGGTGAATGCCTTTAATCCCAGCACTAGGGAGGCAGGTAGGAGGATTGCCATGAGTTCAAGGCCACCCTGAGACTAATTCCAGGTCAGCCTGGACTAGAGCGAGACCCTACCTCGAAAAACAAAACAAAAAAAGCCCACCTGTGTCTTGGCCTCACAGTGTTTATGCAGGAGGAACAGAAGAGAAGGAGCCACTTAGCCTATGGGTCTGGCCTGGATGAGCACATGTGGCAAAGCAGTACCTCTCGAGCTTCATTGACATAGGACTACCGGGAATCTGAGGCCGAAGGTGGGGTAAGAAAAAGATTTTTTTTTTTTTAGACAAGACCTTATATAGCTCAGGCTGGCCTAGAACTCACTGTGTAGCCCAGGATGTCTTCAAACTCTCAATTCAACTGCTTCCACCTCACAAGTGCCAGGATTCCAAGCATGCAGCACCAGCCCTGGCTCAAGTTCTGCATTTCTACCAGATTCCCTGGTAACACTGTACTGCTACTCCACTGCACTGGGTAGACGGATTCTGTGAAGCAAGAATGGGGAGTGGAAATGGGTTAAAGGTGAGGCAAATGGCAGGCAAGAATAGATTATGGCAGCCTGCATCCGTGTTCCCATTAAGGCAGCAAGTAGGTAACCAGTCACCCAAAAGTGGAATAGGACTCTCCAGTGGCAGACAGATCTGGACTCAAATCCTGACTAATCTTCTGCGTGACCCTGAGGAAGTCCTTTCATCTCTCTGAGCCTCAGTCTCTCTCTTCATCTGTAAAAGCAGATATTAACCCTATCTTGGCAGTTTCACTGGTTTACCTGAGAATGATATGAAAGAGATATGGTGACACTCTTTACAGTTGCCAAGGAACTTTGCAATTGTAACCTATGGTTATGCCAGATAGATCCTTCTACGTAACATTACAAATTCACCCACAGATGAGTCACAGCCATGTGTGACTGCATCTACCAGGGAGCTGAGTGAGCCCTTGTTCCCATGGGTATGGAGAGGAGGAGCTTGTATGTATGCCATTATCTTTCAAAGCCTTTGTGACTGGCCAGTGTCCAGAGGCTTTGCTTCAACATCAACTACTAACTTCGCTTGTTTGATGGGGTGATTGTTTCTCTCTGGAAAGATAAAGGACTTCCTTGTGTGGATGGAAACTCCCACTCTCTATTTTGGGTGATCTCATATTTCACCTAGACTCTCGGGCAGAATAGTTGCCATTCCTGTTGGATGTGGAACCAGAGGCTTTTATGCAGGAAACTCCAAATTGTTAGGTGGTATGGATGCACTGCAGGTGCATGCTCCTAAAAACAGGGCCCTTTTCCAGGGTCTCCTACATGGGGATGGCCCCTTTCCCACCAGTCAGTGCACAAAGCAAGCATCCCATCAGCAGCCACTGAGAAGCCCAGGGGATGAATGGAAGGGACTCTGGAAGATGGAAATTGCAGCTTAAATTGCTCTTAACATCTGGGAAATATGGGGGTTTTGTTTGTTTGTTTTGTATTGTGGTGGGGGAGAAGGGGGTGTGCTGGAATCAAAATCAGGCTTCAGGGCTGGAGAGATGGCTTAGCAGTTAAGGCTTTTTTGCTTGCAAAGCAGAAGGGCTGGAGTTCGATTCCCATGTAAAGCCAGATGCACAAGGTGATGCATGTGTCTTGAGTTCGTTTACAGTGACTGGAGGCCCTGGTGCCTCTCTCTCTCTCTCTCTCTCTCTCTCTCTCTCTCTCTCTCTCTCTCTCGTGTTCTCTCTCTCTCTCTATCACACACACACACACTCTCTCAAATAAATAAATAATATATTTTTTTAAAAAATTAAAAGAAAGAAATCAGGCTTCACAGGTGCATGGATGAGAACTGTACCGCTGAGTTATACCCCCAACCTGTTATGCCAGTTCTTTTAATTAAAGATCTTATAAAGCATACTTCTAAAAACAGTCTTCAAACAGCTAATGTCTTTTGAAGACTAGGATTTTGCAACATTACTTAATTTAACATTTACTGAAAATCAGGATTTTGCAATATCAGAGTTATCCTGAACACCATCACTGGTTATAGTGATGCTAAGATCCAGGTGGACAGAGACAGGAGCCCAGGTGATGTTCCTTTAGCCAAAACTCCAATTTTTCTCCTCCTAAAATAATGAGTAATGATGTAACCTTACTGCCAAGAAGGAAAATACTCTGAAGAGATACTCCTGCCCTTCCCTTTGGTTATCAAACTATTGAAACTAATGGTGCCCAAGAAATTGGAATTTCCATAGGATTCTCATGGTGGGAGAAGGAGACAGCTGAAGCCTGGTACATCCAGAGAAGGAGAAAGAGATTGCACAGGGTTCTGACAACTTGTGAGACCACCTGGCAAGAGAGTGTGTAACCCAGACAATGACGATGGATGGACTGTCCTCTGTTTGAACCTAAAATTCACTAAAGGACCCAAAGATGGTGGCCACATGGAATAAAACACTTTTTTTTTTTTTTTGCTTTTCACCATTACTTGTTTCTTTAGTTAGCCTACTGAACAATTGGCCAAGCCTCGATGTTCAGGATGTAGGGGAGCAAGCTCTTACCTTGATCACTTCAAATGATTGTGTGTCGTGTCCTAGGCGTCAGTGGTCATAAGCATTACCTTATTTAATCCTGAAAACACAGCAGAATAAGACACATCCTACAGAAGGGGTCTGTTATCCTAATTTTATCAATGAAGTGACCGAGGCTCTGAAAAAGAATATTATCCAATCCAGACCACACAGCAGTACATGGTTAACAGGGAACCTAAAAATAAACCTGTGTGATCAACAGGATAATGCTGTCCTAAAGATATCCACATCATAATCCTTGGAAGCTACGAATGGGCATTTCAGATGTACTTAACTGAAGTATCACCAAGCTTTTGCTCTGGACTCCCCTGGGCTCCTGTGTCCTTGTAAGCTCCATCAAAGAAGTCAGGCGAGAGTGTAGTGTGGAGAGATGGTGTTCTTAGAGTAAAAGTTGCACACTTTTAATTGGTGAGCATGGACAGTGGCCAAAGACACCATTGGGTTGACACATTTTTAATCAGGCTATTTCTAAAATCTCTGAAATAAGCAGATTTTCCTAATGGCCTTTGTCCTATCTAAGTGGTTGACAGGCCTGTTTGATTTGACTCTTCTAGGAGGTGACAGGGTTATATCTTTGTTCTTTATCAGAAAGCTTCCTGCTAGACACTAATCTTCTAAGGTTCAGGGTCCCTGGAACCAAGTTTAGATATCAGTTAATTCCTTCTGGGCATGAATTCGGAATGACTCATGATCTTGTTCCTCTGGACAGTAATTAGAGTCATGCAATTCCAGTTCTTGGTTTTTATAAGTTGGTGATTATGAGGGAAGGGTTCATTCCCATGATCCTTTAATCCTGCCTTCATCATAATCAGCTACCTAACAGAACAATATGCAGGTGGAGAGAGTCTCCTGGTCTCTCGAGAAAAGTAGGAGGCAGGAGAGTGAGATGAGGGCAGCAGAGGCTGGGAGATGTGGGGTCACAGGCGACCCAGACAGCCTCATGGAGCTGGGAAGGCAAAGAACTGAATTTTGCTCTAGAACTTCTCAAAAGAATTCAGCTCTGCCAGTCATTTTAATGGTAAAATATACATATTTTTATTGTCTTGGACTACCTAGTGTGGGTCATTTCTTAGAGCTTTGCAACATAAGAAACAGCAGAAGGAAAATTGTCAGTGATTCATCTACATGTTGCCATTGACCACATCTGATTTTCTCTGTGGACTTGGGGAATTGTAATGTAATGGGAGAGCTGAGCTCCCAGAAAGTTGGGGTTCCAAGCTACTTCCAATGCATCTCAAAACTTAAAGAGTACCCTGATTCTTGTTCTATAAAATTAAAGAATTAAAATTATAGACCACCAGAGGAAAAGGATAGTGGGAGAGTGTATTTAAGTAATGAGAAGTTACAGGAGATCTCCAGCCACTAGTGTGGAGAGAGCACATGGGGGAGGTTTTAGCCACATGTCTATAAAATCTGTGCTGGCCAGCCCAGCAAGGAAGGAAAAGATCACAAGGAAAAAAGTTCTTGTGGGAAAGAAGCCGCAGCCACTAGGCTGTTGCAACGGACCTTACCTAAGCCTGGAGATTCAGGAATCTCTCTGCTGACCAGCCATGCGGAAAAGAAAAGAACAAATTTCCTGTTCCAGTGATTATATCCCTGGCCCAGGTGAGCAGAGCTGTCTATCCTTGACTTGGTTGGTCTACCATTGACCAATCAGTTTCAAGATTTAGGTTTGAACTCTAGTTGGAGACATCGCCCATTCAAGGGCGGGGAGGGTCAGGCACGAAATAAGTGGAACTTGCTGAAAGTACAAGTTCATGGACACTCCTGGTTACCTTTGGAGGTCCCAGTCACCCTAACCTGTCACAATAATGTTTTCCAAATATTTTTATTTACTATTATTTATTTATTTAAGAGAGACAGAGTGGCAGGGTATGGGCTCACCAGGGCTTCTTGCTGCTGCAAACAAACTACAGATGCATGGGCCACATTGTGCTTTATATGGGCACTAGGGAATCAAGCCCAGGACAGCAGGCATTGCAAGCAAGCATGTTTAACAACTGAGCCATCTTCCCAGTCCCTGTATATTTTTTTTAATGTTCAGAGCCTGAACTCTTACCTACTGAACTAAATGGCCTTTCTGTACCTCAACTCTTGCAAATGCCTCTTGGCGTTTGAAGGTTGTTGTTTTAGCCAGAAATGTGGTTTGACAGCTTTACACTCAGCATGTGGGAGAGAGCAAGGGGCAGGAATAGAGCCCAGTCCACCCAGGCTCTGATCCAGTTTTCACTATGCCCAGGTTCCTTATCTCAGCACTTGGAGTGGGCTCATGAGCACTCAACACAGCCATTTCACATACACAAGGTCATGGTTTGGAGCTGTTCAAAAGGTGGTATCTCCAGGTGTGATTACGCAGATCTTTAATCTTAACACTGGGGAGGTAGAAAGAGGAGGGTCAGAAGTTCAAGGTCATCCTCAATTAAAAGTTTGTGGACAAACTGGGCTACCTTTAACCCGTCTCAAAAACAGAACAAAAAAAAGGAGTGTTTGATAAACCCTCTCTTATCACCAAATGATATGCAGCCTTCAGTAAACTGCACTACTGTTCTTAATTAGTAAACCCATGCTGTTGTTACCAGTTTACTCAGAGCCACACACATCATAAAAACAGACCATTCTATTGTTAGATATCTTTGCCCCAAGGGGTTCTTATGCTGGCAGTTGTTACTTTCACTGACACAGCTGGATCACATATACATCCATACACAATTTGACACAAAGAGAAACCAGGCCAAAGGGCACCAGTCTACCAGGCTCCAAGTTCATACCCATCATTGCTCTCAGCAAACAGACTTGAAATTAAAGAACTCAGAAATCAGATATTCATGTTAGCATTGTGGATTTCAGTCCTATCCCAGTGCGCTCTCTCTCTCTCTCTCTCTCTCTCTCTCTCTCTCTCTCTCTCTCTCTCTCTCTCACACACACACACACACACACACACACACACACACACACACACACACACAAATACATACATTCCTTAAATTTAAAAAAGTGCATACTTAAGAGTGGCCACAGATGCACTTCTTCCCTTCTTTCCCAAACATGAGCTCCTTTAAAAAAGTGTGGCAGATGGCTTTAATCCCAGCATTTGGGAGGCTGAGGTAAGAGGATCAAGAGGAGTTCAAGGCCAATCTGGTCTATTCAGTGAGTTCCTGGTCAGCTTGGGTTAGAGTGGAACTGATTTAAAAAAAAAAAAGATGAGTGCCAAGTTTCGATCTATGTGCTGGGGATACAAAAATTAATAGTTCTAGACTCTGGCCAGCCCTTCTGTTCTGGTTGGGACTCAATTGGAAATCTTTCCAACCACCTAAGATAGGGCTGATTATTTCTTCAACCATTTTAGCAAAGAGAAAACTACCAGAGCATCTTGTAAGAGCCTGCAAAAGTTCACCAGCTGCTGGGGTCAGACAGCCTGGATTCCAGTCCTATGTTCTTTAAACTTATGGACTCTTGTGCCCATAGATCGGCTGCATCTGAAGGCCCTGGAGTTCTGGTTATAATACAGAACTCTAGGGGTCAGGATGATGAGTGCAGACCCGGGAGGGAGAGTGTGTGACAGTCTCCCTGGTGACTGATATAAGTTTGTAGCCCTCTGAGTTCACACAACTGTGAGTACTCCTCTAGCCTCATTGTAAGTAAGAGCTAGATGGAGCACTAAGGAAAATAAAGAATTTCAAACCCAGTCCTAATGGTCTATAGTCTGCAAATCTGAGTGGTGCTGAGTCAATTATAAAATTTTGGAAAGTGTCTCCAATTATCTGATGTGCAGACACCATTGGAAATGGTGACTAAAAAATCCTATTACCCAAGATCAGAGTGACCCTGTTGACCCAGCTTTTATATATATATATATCCGAAAGCCCATAGAAACAGAGACTAGGGAGGTAGTAAACAACTTCAACAAAGGATGGTAAAATATGAAGACATACTTAGACAAAGATAAGGGCGTTTGCGCTTCTACATGTGATAAATTGTAGGAAAGTAACAGGAAATGTATGGGGAAACAAATGGAAGGGTTGTTTTAGAAGATGTGTTTATGCAGACTCATCTTAGAGCCAGCTCTCCAGCCCTGGATGTTGGTGATGTAAGGGTCTCTTTCTTCATCCTGGTACATGAAAAGGACAAAAATGCATGTCCTGCTTTGGACAGAAAGGGAGGCGGCAAAGAGCTCTTCCTGTGTCTGCTCTTTCTCAAGTGCCTGTAGCTCAAAATTCCCAGTGTGCCAAAGTGGCATGTCTTGGTATAAATGGCATTTCCAAATCCCCTTCATGCTACTTTTTTTGCCCTGTGCTTGAACTCTGAGAAGCTAAGCACTTCTGTGTGGAGGTCACAGTATAGCCATGTTCGTCCTGACAGGCACTATACCCCACTGCCTAGGAAATTAGCCACACCTATATATTCATGGTGCAAAGAACTGCACACTCAGCATTGTATATGTTCCTAGCTGTGGCTCAGTATAGAGAAACAAAGGCAAGCAGTTGGAAGCCAGACACTGGGAGTTATGAGGCTCTGCCAAGGGTTCTGATGAGTGCCTGGTGGCTATCCACCCTCTCCCACATACCCCAATGCTCCAGGAAGTGGTCCTCAAACTTAAGTTTGGGCAAGAATCACCTGGAAAAGCTTATGAGAACATAGGTCCCAGGGCTTTGCCCCAAAGATCTAGGTGCAGCTGATCTAGGATGCCCAGCATTGCATTTGCAGTGAGCTCCAAGGAGCGGGGAAGGGGTACACTGACTAGCACTGTGCTAGGGTTAAGGCTGTCCATCCTCCTGATGTTCACAGGGAGCTGCTGTGGGTGAAGAAAACAGCTCAGCTTTCCCATATTACCAGGACTACTCAGATAGTGCCCTTAAAGGAGTATGAAAGGGGTTGTTAACAATGCTTCGGCAGGATGAAGGACACAGGGAAACCAGCAAGGGACGGTGAACACACCTGGAGATGCTCACAATAGGAGTCTATTGCCAACCCTCCAAATACAAGGACAAGGACAAGAATCTACTATTGGTAAAGGAATTTGGGGGTTCTTTGCCAATGTATTAATATGACACACCAATGCACCAATAACTTGGCGTGTCCCTGGATTCTTGTCTTATGAATTCAAGGAATGAAATTCACAGACCAGAGAACAAGGTCAAGAAAGATTTTATTATAGCTTAGAGCTTTAGGAGGGAGAGTTTTAAGAGAAGGGGGCTTAAGGGAAGGAAAGAAGACATAGCTCTTTCCCAGGGAGGGTTTTTTATGAGCCCCATGGATGGGCGGCTGGTTTAGCCAGTCAGTCCTGACATCAGCTGTCGGGGGTCAGGATTTCTCAAAAGGGCAATCTTCCCCAAAATGTTAATTCTCCAGGAAGGACCTTCTCAGAAGGGACTGGAAGGAGTCCCTAAGTGAGCAGAGATAAGGAAAGGCCAGACCTTTCTGACATTTCTGACATGTAGTAAAGTGTTATGACCTAGATTTTCTCCTATTTAGTCAAGTAGAAAGCTATTCACTTTGGGGTCCTGTCACTCCTAATCTGCCAAGCCAATTTCTATCTCCTATGCCACACTACCAGACAATTGAGACTCTTGATAGAACACCATGTAGTATTTGCATTTCATTCCCAGCACCATGTAATAACTAAGCAAGTAAATAAATAACCAAGACAACAGCTACAGCTCTAGTCAGAGGAGCTGTCATTTTGGGGGTCTAGAGTCAGACCCATGTCATCTCATTAGAGGGAAGCCTGCTTGGGGAGATGAATGCAGTCAATTCTCACTATTCACAGTAGAGTCACTGCAAGCACTGGATTATCCAATAGTGAAGTATTGTTCCCAAGGGAAATACAGCAGCATGTCTAACACATGTGTCCTTCTGAGGCCCATTGTGGCCTTCTTGGGCTTAGGGTGCTAGACAGCCCTTTCCTAACTTCAATGCTGCTCTCAGGGGCCACCTAAAGCATCAAATCATAGGAAATGTGACACTAAATTGGCCTTAATAAGAACCCTTTTTTTTCAGTGTGACACTGGGACAAGCAAGCAGAGTATCGCCTTGTTCCTCCTCAGCTAGGACCTTGCTCATCAGGGGAACAAACTCATTCAGTGACTCAAATTTTCCTGCATTCTGTACATGTCCATCAATGATCATAAAAGCACCCGCAGTGGCAACAGCTTTAGAGTTACCAACAGATTTTATCAAGTGAACAAATTCGTAAAACCAGAACCCACAAATAACGAGAAGCACTTCCTTCCACTTCACACTTCTCCTCTCTGCAACTGACTGGTGCCTCCTGATGACTGAACCCAACCAGAGGACAAAGGGTCCTTCATTCATGGACGTCAACTTCCTGAGTAGTGAGCAGGGTGTCCAAGACAGGGAACTATGGCGGATCTAGAAACCATGCAGCACCTCAGCCCCTAGTTAGTTACAGTGCTAATTAATAGGGGAGCGGCCCACTCATTCTCTCCTAGGCCACACCTGTGATATGTTTTAGACACTTTAAAAGGCACTTAAACAGACATAGTCTCTAGGAGCTCACAGTCCAGAAAGGTAAACTGATAAGAGTCAACCAGCTTGACAAGATGTACACACCTGTGGATAGTGGCACTCAACTTAGACGGGTAATCAAAGGTTCTCTGATTGACTAAGAGAGCCACTCAGTGGAGAATCTGGACTCCAAGGGGAAGCTTCCACTAACCTTGGGCTTAAAGAGAGGCTATACCCATTATTATTTTTTAATCTTTATTATCCATAGTTAGAAACACTGAATGAGCAAATAATGTGTTGGTGTCCCCATTTCCCTGATTTCCCTCCTCCCTGTCCCCAATCAGCTGGGTATCCTCCTCTGTGGGCAGACTGGATCAGTCCATGGGGTAGGGGGTTATGGATAGCCTAGGAGTCAACCCGATTCCACCCCCCCCTTTGTATGTTGTTACTGAGGGGGCAATGTCTCTGGATATTCTCCTCCAACATGGCTCTTACAATCCTTCCACCCCCTCTTCCACTCAGTTCCCTGAGTCATGGTGGGTGAGTATTAAGGCTGCTTTATTGTTGAGGTCTTATGGGCCTCTGTACTTCCTCTTTAGGTTGTGTTGAAAATCGTTGGTGTCTGTCTCACTGGCTTATCCTGGGTTGACTGATTGGCTGTGGTTATGGTTCTCTTGCTTATCTCATAACTGTCTGCAGGGTTCCATGTGAAGCCTCCACAGTAAGTCTGGGGTGGCTCATCTCTTGCCAGCTATTGGCCTGTGGCTCATTGGTAGGGTTGAAAAGACCACAGGTCTCTCGCTGCCTTCTGAAAAATACAAACAGAATCTCCATCGGAGAGTGAGATCAGTATAGGTTAACTGAATTAGCTAGATTCTTTTGTGAGTAGCCACTTTGTAATTCACTTGTAAAGTGCATTTCTCTTTGGGGAACCAAGATTTTGGTTCCCAATTCATTTTACCCTAAGTCCCCAGTTCCAGTTAAGGGCTCCCCAGCACTGAGTGGATTATCTAGCCAAATTAAAAGCTGTTGATTACCTCCCCTAGTCTTTGGCACCTCTATTGCACAAGTGTTCGTTTCTTGGTTCCAGTAGGAAGTGTTCTCTGCCTACTAATGGCGGCAGACTGCATTTCATATCAGTGGTCTCTGTTTCCCCTGGCAGCTTATGCAGTGCCTCCCAGCTCTGCACTAACTACCATTTGGGGGCTGGTTACCATTCTGGACCTTGCAGGGTCTCTCAATGCTGTTAGATGGTTTTCTGCAGTTTCTTCAGCAACAGAATCCTGCCTCAGGTCCTCACACTTGCACTGACCCATCTCCTCAGCCCGCCCCCTCCGTTTCCTTTGAGAGATAGTTTCTCTAGGTAGCTCATGTTGGCCTCAAACTCATGATCTTTCTACCGTTCAAGTGCTGTGATTACAGGCCTTTGCCACCATGGCTAGTAAGAAAAGTCCTTCCCAGTGGACCCTCACTAGTGTAGTGGCTTAGGCCTGTTCATCCCAGCACTCTGGCCACAGAAGCAAGAGGACTGCAGCAGGTTGGAGGTCAGCATGGTCTACATAGCAAGTTCCAGACAAATTTGACTACAGAGCAAGAAAGTCTCAAAAAATAAAATAATCCAGATAATCTTTGTCTTAAACTTTAATGGACCTCTCCCATTGGCAAAGATGACGTCTCATTTTCATGAATGCTGGAAAAAATAGCACACATGCATTAGAATTTTTGAAATCCTAACAAAGGCTTCTTAATGCCAAATAAGATCAAATAAGTTTATAAAACAGAACTTAGACACAAGTTTACCACAAGCGAGCAGCACATCAGCAGCTTTGTCTCATTTTTCATTCTTTTTCCTCCTTATTCTTACCTTTCTCTGTCTTCTATCTCTGTCTCTATCATCTATTATCTATCGATCCATCCATCCATCATCTCTCTATTATCTATCTATCTACTTATCTAATTGACTAGGTCTTGCGATGTGGCTGGCTGTGACTCATGATATAGACCAGGCTGCTCTGGAACTCCTGAAAGATCCTCCTTCTGCCTCTTGCCTCCCGAGTGCTACAGTCACAGGATCACTGGCTTGTGTCACCATGCCCAGCTCTTGTCCCATTCATTTTATCTCCACTGTTTGGCCAGCTCTTCATTAACTCAAAAGAGTGAACAAGTACCTAAGTAAAGCTGAGAGCCATTTGCTGATAATGTAATCAGTAACATGCTGCATTTCCTCCCTCTAGTGGCCACAAGTGAGTTAAAATATTTTTTCCTTGCCTGTATTCAGTTTTTTGTTTTGTTTTGTTTTTTTGTTTTTCGAGGTAGGGTCTCGCTCTAGCCCAGGCTGATCTGGAATTCACTATGTAGTCTCAGGGTGGCCTTGAACTCACGGCAATCCTCCTACCTCTGCCTCCCGAGAGCTGGGACTAAAGGCATGCACCACTACACCCGGCTTGTATTCAGTTTTTTAACTGACCAGATTACAAAAATTCCATGGTAGATACCTTAGACAGGACAATTCTTGCACAAGTTTTAAAGATGTCAGTGGTGACTACTTTCTGTATGTGGTGCATGAAAATGCAGTTAACTAATACTGTGAGCAGATGTGAGGCCCCAAAGTCAAAGTGCTCATGTTCCATACAGGTCACTTACCTGTGCCCAGGGGAGGGGGCAAGGGCGATGGCTGAGGGCAAGCCAAGGTGTCAGGTAAGCAAACAGGGAAATGTCTGCCTAAGAGACTGACTTCAAAATGTCAGTTTGGCTTGGCATGAGCACCAGGAAGAAGATCATCCCCAAATCAGGACAGGGTTATCTTCATGGTGCTGGGCTGGTTTCTGCCTCAGCTGCCTGTGACCTAAGGATGAAGTCACTTAAGAAGAAGAGCCAGTGTAGTTCAAGGACATGTCAGGCATAAATTCAAGATGTTTGTCAATTGGCTTTCCATTTCAAGAGCTCCATTCCCAGGAGTGCTAGAAATAAATTTCATTTAACAGCAGTTCAGTCAGGGCACTGTTGCTGTGTGTCTGCAATCACTACTCGGATTCATGGGTTTTTAATCTGGCATCTTTAATTGCCAAGGCTATGTCTGCTTTCAAGCTGTAGGCACAAGAATCCTGTTTTCCCCTGCTTCTGGGTTCATGGAAGGACCTGAGTGCCTGTACTACCTCCACAATGCTTCCCTATCCCTTCACCACTTCCCCTCTGTCATTGTCCCCATTGCCGTGGTCTGAATGCATGTCCCTTTTAAAATCCATCCTGAAGCCAGGTATGGGAGCACATGCCTGCATTCATAGTTATTTGGGAGGCTAAGACAAAAAGATTATTCAAACCCAGGTGTTCAAGGCCAGACTGGGCAGCACAGAGATTTCTTACCTCAAGGAAGAAAGCAATCAAACAAAACCTCATGTTGAAATTTAATTGCTAATCACATTAAAAAGAAGTGGGACTATTATAGTATAATTAGGCCAGGAAGGTTCTGCTCTCCTGAATGTCATTATTACAAGAAGTGAGTTTGGTACCAAAGGAGGCTGACATGAAACTTGCAATGTCTCATAGGCTAGCCTCAAACTCATGACAATCCTGTCTCTGCCTCCTGAGTGTTGATGAAACAGAATAAGAGAAGCTAGAAGCTAAGCAGGTTTCAGATAGAGATTGAGACCCAGAGGGAATTGGAAGATGCCAACCCACCTGCTATTTCATCATGACACAAGAATGAAAACTCCTAACTTGGACTAGAACTCATGTCTGAATGATACTGATCTACAACACTCCCTTAATCCTGGTTTCCCTGCTCATATCTGCTTTATGGTCTCTAAACCCACCATGTGAGAATTCCCACTCTGGATCTACCACATGGACACTCTCACTTTTCCCTGGCCTCTCTCCATGGGAAAGAACTCAGTCAATGCCAAGCGTGTTCCCTCTTTTAAGCTCTCTCAAACCGTCCCCTAGATTTCACCTTCCATGGGTTCACAGACCCTCTAATCTTTCTTCAAAGCTTTCCACGTGTCCACAGCCCCTTCTGATCTTTCCTTGGAATCCTGTTTTTCCATAGATGCCACACACTGTAGCTCCATCCTAATTTCTCTTTAAATGTATTCTCACTTCTCTTTATAAGGCTTCAGTTTCTCTTAAGTGATAACTTACTTTCCATGTGCTTGCAGCTAGTCTGGTTTCTCCCTAAACTACCATCTTTGTTAAATGTTTTCCACATAAAAATGTGTTATGGTCTTCTTTCCTAGATCCCAATTCCTCTTAAACTCCACAATTTGTAATTTCTCCCCAAATAAATTCAATATTCATAATTTGTCCTTCCAAAATCCATATTTATATTAGGAAAGAACCCAAAACTTAGGGTTCATAAAACTGGGGGACCCCCTAAACTCCCAAATTCCTGGATCACTGGGATTACAGTTGTGAGTCATCACATCCATTTCATGGTTTATACTTATGAACAGGTATAAGCTTCAAGAGCAATCTGGAGTTGTATCAACTCATGTGGCCCAGATGGCAGAGGACCCTGATTCCTTGACTTTTGGTGCCTTGTGTCATACTTGTGTCATGACAGTGGTCGTACTCAGTATTTCAGGCAGAGGTCTGCTCCAGACATTAGACATCAGCTCCCTGGTTGCTGTGGGATACCAGGAACCTGTAGGATCCTCACCTTTGTTGGAAATGAAGCTGGAGTAAACAGGACAACAGTTACCTCAGTAGTGTTCAGACTGTGTGTGAACCCGTATGAAAAACCAGGAGAAGAAACAAGGCTGCCCTAGTAGCCCCTGGAGCCTGCCAGGCCAGCATTCCAGCGATGCAGGTAGTCCCAGAATTTGTGATGTGGAGGAAAGAAAATGGTAAAAAAACCCCAAATGAGGCCTCCGGATTCCTGTTGGTCATACAGCTATGTGGTCAAGGCTGAGGAAAACAGCAAAAGAAAGTGAGAGGGATTAGGAGAAAGACCTGTTCCACAGGTAGATAGGGCATGGCCTCAGACAGTGACCTCATGTCACGTTATCAAGAACACTCCCCTGAGCAAAAACCTTTAAAGGTCCTAATTTGGCACAGGTGCTTTTTTCCTGTCCTGACTCAAGCTGGGCTGGAGGTGTGTGGGCTGGGCCGGTGAGCTGAGCCCCTTACCCTCTCTGATCTTGGTACCAGGATCAGAGAGGGGGGTAGAAGGGAATTTTTCCTTTAGCATGTGTGCTATTTCTTTTTTTCACTTTTTTTGGTGATTCTGCACACTTTTGATGATGATTTATAAACCTCATAGACCACATGGTGACTGGGCTGCTTCCCTATCCAATTCCCCCTTCCCTTAACTGATTTTAATCTAAAATAAACGTGTGATAAGAAAAACGATTCTGTCCAAATGTCTAATTCTTTGACATTTTGCGACACAAACTCAGGGGGAAACACAGCCATAAAAATCCCAGGTGTTCACCAGTTGTGCAAAATTCCCGTTACAAAAGGACCTCAGTTTCTACAGGAATTTTTCTATTAAAAATTTCCGTTTAATATAAAACAGTATTCTAAAACACAATACCAAACCTACAAAATAAAACATGCTTATCACAGGGGCTGGGGATATAGCTCAGTGGTAGAACTCTTGTCTAGCCTGCACAAGGCCTGGCACTTCATCCTCAGCACCGGGGAAAGGACAGGAAAAAAAAAAAAGCTCATTATGAGCAATTTAGAAAACATGAAAAAAATTGAACATTTCCCAATTTTTATTATTATACAATAATGGTTCTCATTATGACATTTTTATACATGTAATTTTTTATCAGGTTCACTCCTCATTACCCGATCTTGTTCTCTTCCCACTCAAGCTGCTCCTTGTACTTTCTAGCTAGTCTCCCTTCTACTTTGATGTGTGTGTGTGTGTGTGTGTGTGTGTGTGTGTGTGTGTGTGTGTGTTTGAGAAAGAGAGAGAGAGAGAGATCCCATCAGTTCCTTGTTTCTGGGATCCTGGATGAGGGATTATTTATAGGAACACAGGCTCCTTAGCAGTGACTACTCCACTGTAGAAAATGTCTCTCCCTTTCCCAGAGACCATAGATCCTCAGGGTAGGTGAGCTCCTCCTCCCTAGCTGTAAGACCGCAGGAAGCAGCATGGCCTCTGGGAACCTTCATCCTCACCCCGCTGATAAGATGGTGAGAAACCATCCTGTGCAGATCCTGTGCTGGTAGTCACCGCTGCTCTAAGATCAAGAGTGCAACAGCAGTGCCATTCTCCAAAGACTGTGTCATCCCACTCCACTCGTGCTTTTCAATTGCCCCACCACCACTTTCATGATGGGTCTTGGAGGGGGTTATAGAGATGACCCATTAAGGTCTGATCACTCATCAGTATGTATTCTCAGCACTTTGACCATTTTGTATGTTTTTTTTTTTTTTGTTCATCTGATCATGTTACAGAAATTCCCTGTGACAAAGAGACAAAGCCATGACAGCAAGAGGAGAATGGAGTTTCATTTATTATTGTGAATTTATGCCGTCAGGCCAAGCATAGATAAGGCATTGGCCCCAAACACCAATTGACAAGGGGTTTTATAGCTGGGTCCAGAGATGTGTATGTATGTGACATCAGACATGCATATTAACAAATCAGGACACAAGAGAGCTCAAAGTTTAAAACAGGTTGCAGAGAAAGGCAGATAAGCCTTTGTTATTCCCCCCCCCCCACCTTCCTTTCTTGATCAAAGCTTGCCTTATTCACAGGCCAAATGGCAGGGCTGGTTAACAAAAACAAGTTAAGTCACAAGTTGTATTTGGTTTATAATGGTTTCTGGAAATATGGATAACCCCCCATATGTGGGACCTTGCTAAAAGGCACGGAGGATATGGGGTTAAGGGAAGTTGAGACAGGCTGAAACCCCGATACGTCCCTGACTCGCTTATCTCTGAGCCTCTCAAGACCTGGATGGTGCTTCTCCATTCTCCTCCCTTGATCTTAAACCTCTCGGCCCCCTCGCAAGCCCCAGTGAACCCTGTGTTCTCACCCCAGTGGTGCTAGACAATAGGTGACAGTTCCAGGTGACAGTTTCTCCGTAGCTGCCACCATCGAACTCATGTCTAGAATCACGTACTTCCCAGCACTCAGGGCTGAGCAAGCCCCTCCACTTCTATGCAAATTAGGCATTCACAGGTTACTAGCCCCTGCCTATCCACTGTGGGACGTCCATAGACCAACCTGCCACAACCAATCCTCTTGCTGATGCCCCTGCCTCTAATTTTCCCCTGACTTCTCCTATATATATGACCCTTCCACATACAATAAACCATCTGCCCGTTCTATCGATATGCGTCTGACACCCTCCCTCAGCTGCAGACCAGCGCCAGCGCAGCCAGTGTCCGCAGCCACCAGCATCTGCTGCATCAGCAGAGAAATGACACCCATAGGCATAAAGTAGTAACAGCAAGCTTGTCAATCCTCTCTTATCTTGTCCTAAGTTTGTGTTCACAGTCCTCAAACAGTTGCTGTTTCTGTCTCCATAATCTTCCAAATTTGAGAGAGAGAGGCCATCACCAACACCACAAACACACCAGCAAACAGAAGAAAGGAGACATTTCCTTTCCCTCGAGTTTCCTTATATTCTACCCCCTATTAAGAGGGCTGCCCACTCTGGAAGAAGGGCTCACTCTGGAGGGACCGCCTCCTTTAGTTAATCCTTTCTGTAAGTAACCTCAAAGACCCACCCAAGATTACTGTGGATTAATAAACAGCTCAAGTTGACAACAAAACTTAACCATCACATGGGGAAAGTAATTCTTTACCACCTCATAGACAAAGACTCAACCCAATGAAGCTTGCTTGCTGGGAGCTCTTCTCATATCAATGAACACTTTTTTAAGGTTTAGAGAGATTTTATTAGATTAAGAGAAGAAAGAGAAGAGAATATGAAGAGCTCCTGCCCACAAGAAGGCAGGAGCAAGTAAAGCCCACCTGGAGACCCAAAATGCTGTCATTTGTAGGTTATGAATGGGGACTGAGCTCACCAATCAAGTTTTAGTGGCTAAGCTAACCAACCACAAAGCCAGGTTAATTCAAGGAAAGGGGAACTTCTTTCTAAAAAGGGACTCAGGTTGTTCATGGAAAAAAAAAAAAAAACATCTAGGGAACTCCTTTAGGCAAGAGATAAAGAGAACCCAGATCCTTTTTGTGATGGCTAGCAAAGTGAAGACTACAAGGGCAGGCTCAAGGTCATTCCCTGCAACTTCTGGAGGGCCCTTTACCACAAACTGCTTTAATCTCCCCTCTGAAGAAGCAACCCTAACTGCCATTAGGGAATTAAGATGACGGCCCCCCTGGCTTTTTCTAGCTGAGAGGGATCATTGGGTAAGGCAGTTGGGATACTTCTACAGTGGGAACTATCTAAGTTATCCAAACAGTGCATTGTTATAGTGTAGGAAGGCAGTCCTAGGTAAATATGCTGGAGAGAAAGAAGAGAAAGTGTGATGGTTCAGGCACTCTCCAGAGACACCCTCCCCTTGAGTGGGAGGTGTCTATCTAGAGCTAAAACTTAGGTGCTAAAACTGATTGGTCAGGTATGAACCAATCAGCTGTCTCTCTGACTCACCTGGAGGAACTTAAAATTAACTTCCCTAGGACAAAAGTCCTCTCTTCCCCACATGGCAAGCCAGTAGAAGGACCTCTGAATCTCCAGGCCTTAGAGAGGTAAGGACTTCCCCCACCCCAGCCTAATGGCTGGGGTGAAGGCTCCAGATTTTCCCCACATGAAACTTTCCTTCTCATGATGGAATCACTCTGTTATCTTTTCTGATGCTTGTTTAGCTGAACAGCATAAGTTCTGTTAAACTCTCCAAGTTTTTCTCCCCACAC
Organism: Zapus hudsonius; assembly: GCA_004024765.1. Lineage (NCBI taxonomy): Eukaryota > Metazoa > Chordata > Mammalia > Rodentia > Dipodidae > Zapus > Zapus hudsonius. Next base: position 50,874 of record PVHP010003978.1, on the reverse strand, counting down.
TGGTAGCTGGAGAACTCTGTAACTCCCCATGTTCCCTTAAATAATAAAGTCTCCCACTATACCTTAATATCTTGTTGTCTATGATTTTAATTATTTAACTTTGTAGACAAGAATTCAGGTACTCCTTAAATTTTGGGGTGCATTGAAATTTTTGCTGGACATTATCTAAATTCTAACCCTCCAGCTCACCCCGCTGCAAAAGGAGTTAAGGGGAAGTGGGCATTGAAAAACTTGGAGCTCTTCAGGGTTCCCATTATTGTAGACTTTCAGGTCTTGGAGGGTGATTGAGGGAACCCAGGTAGATAGAGTTAGATTGTTACAGGACCATCTGAGTATGAGCTAACTGTAGATAGTAGGAGATAAAGTTAAAAGAACAGTTGAGCACATAAAGTTCAAAAATTAACAGAATTATTACCAGAAATTATAGGTATAATTCTCTTTCACCATATAGATCCTGAAATCCATTTCTAAAGCAGTTTACTAAATGGCATGGTGGTGTCTGACATACTCTGAATTTGCTATTATAGAACTTGTAAAGCAGATGAGACATTTACAGAATTGTCAATAAAACATACAACCATGATAATGGCACAGATATCATTCTGAGAAATCTTCCTGCTATGCTTTTCTTGCTGAGTGCTTAACACCAAGGAGGTGCCAAAAATTTATCTCTCCATATATTGTATTTTTAAGGTCAGCTGTGGCCTTTTAGCAGAGACTTCTAGGGACCTGGGATGAGCTCTGTAGCACAGCATTTCTGCCATCTGCTGGAATGTGGAGTCAGGGCAGTGCTGACCATGTGACTTCCTTGGAAACACTGAGGATATTCCCCTCTGTTCTGACTCTCTTTCTGAAGACTAGACATTGTTTGGAGTCCAACCTCTGGGCCTCCATGATCTGATCAAGAGCTACTAAAGTTGTAGGACAAACTAGAAGTGTCCCGTCATCTTCTGTCACCTTTTTAAACTGGGAATAGGAACCAAAGTATTGTTATTGTTTTTTCCAGCTGGCTTTGGGTTCTACATAGGGTTGTTAAACACTCAGTCTCGAGGAAAACAGATCTAGTTAAAGAATGACTCAACAGCTCAGTCATTCTTTCTAACATTCAGGCTTGATGGGATTAGGGAAATAGCCCATCCATACCTTAATTAAAGGAAATGAGAAGTGACAGAGATCTCTAGCCACTAGTGTGGAGAGAGTATATGGGAAAGGTTTTAGCCAAAGTCTGTGCTGCTCAGCCAAACAAGCAGAAGAAGGAAGGATATCAGAAGGCTCCCATCATGAGAAAGAGAGGTTCATGTGGGAAAGAACCCCAGCCATTAGGCTGTGGTGAGGGGGCCTTACCCAAGCCCTGGAAATTCAGAAGTCCTTCTTTTGGGGCATGTGCAGAGAGAGAAAAAAGAGTTTCCTGTTCCAGTGAGTATTCCCTGCCCCAGGTGAGCAGAAAGACAACTGGTTGGTCTATCTTTGACCAATCAGTTTCAGAATTTAGGTATGAACTCTAGTTAGGGACACCTCTCAGTTAAGGGGAAGGTGTCAGGCTTGGAATCTGTGGAACTTGCCTGAAAGTAGGAGATGACTGTCACACTACTGACCTTGAGGTGAATCTGAGTTTGTGTTTTTCAGAAAGCAATTCCCAGATCAAGCCCTCAAAGAGATGATACCATTTGGGGGGGGGGCATGTTGTTTGAATCTGTGTGCCAGGGCATCACCTTGGCACAAACCCAGCACAGCCAAGTCCCAGGCAGGATCTGCTTTCTTCTCAGACTAGCATAGGTCATTAGCATTTGAAACTCAACTCAATGTTACACAGAGCAAACACAAAGTCTATCCTGACAGAACTCAGGGTTCTACACACAGCATTCCCATTTTGCTATTGGCTTTACAAACAGGAGGAAACAAAAACCAGAGAGTTTTAATAGACGTCTCTCACAGAAAGTTCCCAAATCTAGTGCTTACCCTCTACCAAATTTTAAATGTGCCCCGTTCCCAAGCAGAGGAAAGTCTCAGAGAAGAAAGAATTAGGGGACAGAACGGATCATGCATGAGGAAGGCAGGAAGCAAGAGAACACTTACCCTCTGAGTTCCTGGTCAATGTACCAATATTAAACCAGAAATTTGGGGTTCCTCACTAATGCACCAATATACACCAATGCATACATATAATAAGAGAACTCTGCAGTGTTGCTGTATTCTCGTCCTATGAAATCCACACACCAGAGCATAAGGTTTCAAGAGATTTTAGGTTAAGATTAAGAGAAGGAGGGCTGGAGAGATAGCTCAGTGGTTAAAGGCACTTGCTTGTAAATCCTGACAGCCCATGTTCAATTCCCCAGGACCCAAGTAAAGCAAGTGGTACATGTGTCTGGAGTTAGTTTGCAGTGGCAGGAGCTCCTGGCCTGGCATGTCTATACTCATCTCTCTCTCTGCCTCACTCTTAAATAAATAAATGAATAAGTGTTTTTCAAAATAAAAAGAGAGAAAGAAAAAAAAGAGAAAACAACAAAAAAAAGAGCCAAAGAAAAAAACAAAAATAATAAAATAAAAAGAGAGAAGAGGATAAATAGGAAGAGTTCCTGCCATGGAAGGCAGGGGAGGGTAAAGCCCAGTACTTTTTTATTTATTTATTTATTTATTTATTTATTTATTTTTGAGACAGGGTCTTGCTGTACAGCCCAGGCTGTATTGAAACTCACAATCCTCTCCTGAGCCTCCCAAGTGCTGGGATTCTACTAGGCCCAAAAACCTTCCTTTGTGATAAAATGATCTATGGAATTCTTGCCTTCTCTTAAAGACTCATAATGAACATTAGTATGTTAAGGACATTAGAAGAGTTGCAATAAAGAAATCTTTAGCATTATTCAATGTTTTCTGATGTTGCCAGGCCATTAACAGACTCTGGAAAACCCAAAGCTCCTGCAGTATAGACTTGTAAGAAACTGGGCAGAGAGAGCCTGATAACCTCAGAGCTTCTAACCCCCCCCCACCAGGGCTTCCCCCCTGCCTTACTCTCCTCGCTTCCCCTCATCCAATGACTTCCAGGGATGTTCTGTGGCCTGGTTAAAACTTGTGTTTCTCACTAATATGGGAATTTGGAGCATCTTTGAGATTGTCAGAGTGCTTTTCAGCTCTTGGTTGACCTGAAACCCAGGAGTTAGCATGCTGAATCGTCAGAGTCACACAGCACTTTTACTGAGTCAGGGGCCTCCAGGTTCTTACAAATCTAAAGAATGAAATCCACAGACCATACAGGGGGAAATTTAGAAGGAAATTTAGAAAGGCCCTTTGTCAGGTTTCTAGGAAAGGGAGCGATCTTATTGACATTTCTAAGAAAGGAGAGCAAAAGGAGATAAGGAAAAATCACCCCCCCTACAGACTTTTAGCAAGGGGGGGAACCGTTCACTTTGGTGGCCCTGTTATCCATCCTCAGCTGCCTAGCCAGGTCCTTTCTCTCACTCTTCCATCCCAATAGGGATGAAATGGCAGAAATATTGCACAGACAATGCTGAATACCAGGGGACTCCAGATAAACTCTGAGAAATCTTAGATTACACACCAACAGCCTGATGTGAGTCCCTGGTCCCGCCCCAGATACCTGCTCTGACCACTGTCCTCCCTAGACTAACAGGTCTCACCTCAACATGATTAGCAGGGTACCAAGTGTTTCCCCAGACAATGACAGAGGTAGGCAGCCCTCGTGGCCCACTGGAGGTGGGTATGATGACCCCAGAAAAATGCTGAGATTATAGACATAAGCCTCCATGCTCAGCTCACAAAAATTAATTTTTTAATGTAAGCATGCCCCATGCAACATGTGAGACATGTCTACAATAAAAATATTAGATGGGACATATGATAAAATGACTTTTTGCTTTATTTAAATTCAGCTAAGCACCCGGTATCTTACCTGGCAACCCACAAGGAGAGGAGCATTTAAAGTAAGTGGCTTCTCTGTCTGGGGTGAAGCGCTAAGCAGGCCACAGGGAGCTGGGATTTTTTTTTTTTTTTTTTGAAAGGTGGAACAAAGTGTGTTTCATGCTAAATAAGCAATCATGGGCAACTGGTCAGGAATCCAAACTCGTGACTAGCTTGGGACTCAAGATCAAGAAATGTTTTAAAACGATTAAGAGGCAGAGAAGTAATCTTCACACACACACACAGCCTGTCAGCCGGCCTACTGTCTCATCAAGGAAGGTAAGCGAGCTGCCTTCTCAGGAACCATAGTCTGATTCTTCCAGAACAGGGCTTGAGAATGCAGTGGACTTCTCCACCCTCCCCATTATCTGCCTAATGCAGATCGGCTCCCTGATGTCTGCAATTCTCCATCTTCTGTGGGGTCGAAGTCTCCTCAATTCTCAGTCCTTTGAGGCTGCCATGAGCAGCGATTATTGGGGGAGGGAGGGTAGGGGGTCTATGGTGGGGATGGGAACCCCTTCCCCTTGAGGGATGCACTGCCACTTAAAGGAGCTTCTCTCGGTTTGAATGGGATCCAGGCACATTGTTGTTCCTTTATCTGTTTGTGAAGGCTTGGAGCTTGAGCTAAACACATGCAAAAGTAATTTGATGCAGAATTAATTGAATTTCTTGTCTGTCATTTTGAACCCAGGGTTGGTAAACCTACATTATTCACCTGAGATGATTTGTGAATTCAACCGTATTTCCTTTTTACAATGGAGAAGGGTTAATTACACCAAACTTCCCCAGTGGAAAAGAGTCAGAAGTATACACTACTCTGCTCTCCCTTTCTCCCTGTTATTCAAATGTAATTCTATGGGGGGGGGGTTACACCTTTAAAATTCACAAAAACAGAAAGTGGGATACACAATAATAGCAAAGAGACAGCTTCCACTCTTGATTGTCAATGAGCACTTTAATTATGACCACTGCGGTTCATCAGACTTGTGTTATTCATATGCACATATCTTAGTAAAAAAGAATTTTTTTATGTGTGAACTTGCTATGAACTAGAGAGAAGCAGAAGTTGATTTAGGTGAAGAGAAACAAAAAAAAAAGTCAGGTCCTGGGCTTCCTCAGCTCGTTTTGGGTGGGTGGCTCTTGGGCCCCAAGGATGGTTTGTTTCCCTGGTTGAAAAGCCGGGTGGGAAGATGCTGTACTCAGTCACTGTGCCACACACACATCCCTGCCAGGCTCAGGCTGGGTGCTCCGGGAAACACATCTCACTGACTTCTGCTTGGGCAGGGGTTGAGAACGGTAGTAGTTTTGGAGGGAAATCATAACTGTTTTATTAACCGCTGCCCTAGGCCCGCAAAGGTAGTAACTGAATAAAAATGTCTTTTATTTGTTTCTCTGAGAAAAAGTGAAAGCAAAGAACATTTTTCCTCCAAATAATGACTCAGTTTTAAAACTGTTTTGCTTTCATTTAGTGTCTTCTTTGAATTTGATTTTCCATTAAGTAAAAGAGGTTAGAAACCTGAGCTATTTCTTTTTTTTAAATGTTTTATTTATTCATTTTCAAGCAGAGAAATACAGAGAGAGAGAGAGAGAGAGAGAGAGAGAGAGAGAGAGAGAGAGAGAGAGAGAGAGAGAGAGAGAGATTGAGAAAACACCAGGGCCACCACCTTGTGGGTCTGACATATGTGGGTACTGGAGAATTGAATCTGGAGCCTTAGGCACCAGAGTCAAGTGCCAACCCCTGAGCCATCTCTTCAGCCCTAGAAACCTGAGCTATTTCTAAAGCCCCTGGAACCAGTGAAAGAAGGAAGTATGAATTCTCTCACAGAGAATCCAGAGGGCATGCTTGCTGACATGTCACAGGCACAGTTGGTGTGTGGCTAGTTGACAATCTCTCTATGGCTCTTCAGGTGTAGTCCACTTTTTTGGGGGGTGTTTGCGGGGGGTAGTGTTTCACTAGCCCAGGCTGACCTGAAACCTAGAACTTACTGTGTCACCCAAACTGGTGATCCTCCTGCCTCAGTCTCCCCAGTGCTGGGATTATGGCTGGGAGTTAGCACATACTTCTGCTGTCCACCATTTTTGAGACAGACAGGGTCTTTCACTGGCCTGGAGCTTGCCAAGTAGGCTAGACTGGCTGGCCAGTGAGCTCACCCATGTCTGCCTCCCCAGCAGTAGGATTACAGTTATGTGTCACCACACCTGCTTTGGTTTATTTATTTTTTATTTTTTTTAACATAGGTTTAGGGCATCAAACCCAGGTCTTCATAAAACAAGCACTTTACTGACTGAGCCATCTCGCCAGCATCTATGGGTCGTTATGAGAGGCACAAGGATACTTTTGCCCACAAGTTCTTCCTTTAGGAGTTGTGATAGTTTGAAGGGGTGTCCCCAATAGATTCAAGAGTTTATGGAAGCTGGAGGAGTTGTCACCTTGGCCTGGCCTCCTAGGCTCCAGCTCTAAGGTGTGTCTGGGGTGGATCTGAAATTCCAACCATAGATGTACAAAAAACAGTCTTGGAAAGGCAGTCTGGGCTCAGCAGAGCTTACTATTTGCTGGTTGTTGTGTGGTGCTTGTGATGGGTTTCTCTCTCTGCTTGGATCTGTGAAGAGGAAGGGGTAACCTCTAACCATTATGGAACTTCCCCTGGATCTATAGCTTCAATAAATAACTTTCCTCCCCAAACTGTGCCTGGTTTGGAGATTCATCCCAGTGGTGTGTGGCCGACTACGACGGGAGTCCTGTGCTCTGACCCCACATGATGCCCCGAGAAGAGGCTCACTCCATCTACGGTTACCCCAGGAGGGGGCACAGCCATTCTCACATCACAACTGAAGAGTAAGTTCAAAAGCAGACCAGGCTGGGCTTCAGTTTGCTGTTTTCTGACGCAGCTTGCCTGTTGGTAGTGCATGCCTGTCTCTCCTCCCTTGAGTTTATCTTCTGAGAGAGTGAAAACCCTGGCACCAAGGGTAGAAGACCTGGGGAGGCTCCTACAAGGGGCTTACTCACACTTCCCTGGATACAGGTGTCAAGAAAAGCTGAATCTTGCTATTTCTACCAGCTTTCTTGGCTCCTGGGCCTCAGAGTAGGTTCCCAAGCCGAGAAATTCCTGTGCAGGCCTCAGAAGCCTCCTTCCTGGAGCTCATCTGTCAGCTCTCTTAGGTTCCTGCAAAGCTTTCCACACAGAGGAAAGTTCCCAAAGACTCAGTGAGGATGAAGGGCGGGTGTGTGGAGCTCAACCTACAGACAGGCTCGGGCCTAAACATGGAGTTTTGGTTCATAAGTTCATCCCATAGAAAGTCATTTGAGGCTCTGAGTTAATTAAAAGTAAGTTTTTAGTCAGCGTAGTGGTGCATGCCTTTAATCTGAGCTCTTGGGAGGCAGAGGTAGGAGGAACACCTTGAGTTTGAGGCCAACCTGAGACTACATAGTGAATTCCAGGTCAGCCTGGGCTAGAGTGAGACCCTACATAAAAAATAAGTTTTTATACGATTATAATTTTAAAAATATTAGTTGAAAGTAGAGAGATACAGACACACACAGTGAGAGAGAGAGAGAGAGAGAGAGAGAGAGAGAGAGAGAGAGAGAGAGAAGGAGATAGAGAGAGAATAAGGTCACACCAGGGCCTCTAGCCATTGCAAACAAACTCCAGATGCATGAGCCACTTTGTGGGTAATGAAGAATCAAACCTAGGTTGTTAGTGTGTGTAGGCAAGCACCTTTACCACTGGGCAATCTCTTCAGCCCCATGATTATCACTTTTAAAAAAAATTATTTATTTGCAAACAGTAACAGAGAGAGAGAGAGAGAGAGAGAGAGAGAGAGAGAGAGAGAGAGAGAGAGAGAGAGAGAGAGAGAGGAGAGACAGACAGAGAGAATGGACTCGCCAGGGATTCCAGCCATTGCCAACTCCAGGTGCATGTGCCACTTTGTGCATCTGGCTTTATGTAGGTACTGGGGAATTGAACCCAGGTTATTAGGCTTTGCAGGCAAGTGCCTTAACTGAGCAATCTCTGTAGCCCATGATTATCATTTTTTAAAAAATATTTATTTATTTGTGTGAGAGAGAAAGAGGCAGAGAGAGAAAGAGAGAGACAGAGAGAGACAGAAAGAGGAGAGAATGGGCATGCCAGGGCTTCCAGCCACTGCAAATGAACCCCTCTAGCCACTTCAAATGAACTCCAGACATACATGCCATCTTGTGCATTTGGTTTTACATGGGTACTGGAAAATCGAACTTGGGTCCTTCTGCTTTGCAGGCAAACACCTTAACTGCTAAGCCATCTCTCCAGTCCCATTATTATCATTTTTAAATACTAAGTATTGTATAAAGGTCTCAAGAAAAGTCACTGGGAGAGTTAGATAGGATAGTAACTTTAGCAGATGTAAGTACTGTTAGGGGAACTCTACAGGACACACTACTGTACTGCGTGGGAAAGGCTGTAGTGCTGAGTCTCTGGGTAGGGACTCCAACGGGATGACAGAAGCCTGGTTTTAGTTTTTATGTGATCTGTTCAGAACCTTTTCCCACCTCAAACAAACCTGGTTTGTGTTTTGAAAGGTCATAACACCAGCCAGCCAGCAAGATAATAGCATCCATGAAGGGATTGGGGCTGGGAGCCTTGCCTGTGAAGACCCTTGTAGATTTTATGACCCCTCTGTGGTCAGTTGGGGAGGGGTGGTGATATCTTCTAGCAAAGTGTCCCAAGAACAAAAATATACTTATTGAGGGGAGATGAGGACATTGCACTTGGTATAGTTTCAGCTTCTATAGAATCACTCAAAAGACTCTTCTTGAAAAAAAGGATTTTATTTGTCTCTCACGGAGTTGTCCAAGAGCCCTAGCCTGCCAGTTTCTCCTCTCTGGATACTCCTCCTGGACATCGCTCTGCCTACATGGAGATGGCATGTCATCATCTTCATGATTTGCCAACAGAAAGTGGGACACTAAGAGAAAACTGGGACCAATCCTTTCCACTGGCACATGTCACCTCTGTCCATCCCTCATATGGTGACACCCATGTCATCCTGTTGTGTTGAACACGAGAAAGGATTAGAGAAACATGAGAATGTACAGTGGGGTGCAGTGGGGTTTGCTATGGGCCAGCAGAGGCAAATATTTACACAATCCCATCCAAAGAGAAGTGAGGGCAGAGATCAGTGTCCCCTACTGCCAAGCTGGATGCCGGGGCCCAGCTGGGGACCTAGTGGCCAAGTGGCATTCTTAGCCTAAGCAGTCATGAACAGATGCCAACTGAGTGCTTCACCTTTCATATGAGGAATTGGTCAAGTAGGTGCTGGACCCAGAAGGGCAAAGACCTGGAAATGACCCAGACACTGTCCCAGGGGCTGGAGGAGTAAAGAGAAGAGCGGGACCATCAGAACTGGGAAAGGGGGACCCCCACAGAAATAGGCCCTGTATGACTGAAAAGGAATTTCTGGTTGGCCTCTGAATGGGACACCAGACATCTTGTGGAGAATGAGGCAGGGGTTCTGCAAGTTCTGGGAACAGAGTTGGTGTTGGGCTGACAGCTTGTCAAGAGCTATCGTTGGGATATTGACAGGAGCAGGAAGTAAACCAGCAGCAGCTCCTCCAGTCTTGTGAGCTTCTCTAGGATATTCTAATAGGAGCAAATGAGCAAAAGAGAAGTGAGGTTTGCCGAATCCAGTCCCAGAATTCCAGACCAGGATTTGGAGTTGGAGACAACAGCTTACAAAGGGCATATGAGGTTTATTACCATTTTCAGTGTAAAGGACCCCTTGACTAAAGTCATGAGCTTTCTGTCTTGTATCCTGAACAAAGCCTGTATACAGGGTCAGGTAAGTTCAGGGGAGCTACTGGGATCCAGTACAAATGAAACACTCATTCAACCTGCACATGTGGGTGCTATAATTTTCTTTCTGTATGAGTGTCAGGTGACCACAGCTCCCAGCACAGGGACACTCTAAACTTCAGTCTGTGAAGGAAGGCACCATTAAGTGCTAGGAGCATCATAATTTTGTGGAGGTAGTGAAGGAGATCAGCACAGAAGATAATTGTGCACAAGGCCACCAATATCAGGAGTCACCCTGGAAGGTCCTTGCTCAGCTCGCTGCCTGTTTGAACAGGAGGGTTGGAAGTACAGAGCAGTGGGAGACATCTGTATCGGAGCACTGTATCCCTGAGAGTCTCTGAGGTTTTTCTCATTCTCTGAAACCTGCCAGCACATACAGTGAGGATGAGGTGAATTCCTACAGCTAGTCAGCAAGGGCTGCCCACCTGCTTTGAGTGTTAGCTTCCCCTTTGAAGCCTCAAATGACTGGAGTGGGACTAAGTCATCCAGGGAGCTTGACTGAATGTAGGTTCCTAGGCGCTGTCTCAAGAGGCTGAGTTGGTAAGTTAGGAGTGAGGCCTGGGATCAGCACTTTAACTGCATCTCAGGTGGTTCTGCTGCAGGGGTCTGGATGATGCAGTGGCTTCCTCTGGTGTGTGTGTGTGTGTGTGTGTGTGTGTGTGTGTGTGTGTGTGTGTGTGTTACATTCTTTGATATTTTATGCTCTCGGTCACTTGCTTATGTTGTGAGCACAACGTGACTATGCATAAAGAGTTGGAACAGAGCTCTGACTGTGTCATGATGTTCAAAGGGAGACCACAGGGCGAAGTGGGAACACAGGCATGCTGGGAATGGGGTCAGCTGCCTTCAGTCATGAGAACCCATTGAATACTCCTTGTGACAGCTTCATTTTAGAGGAGTGATTTCTGCAGGAAATCTCTAGACAGGAGACCCAGACTCTAGAGCTCCCTCGATGGGTGTCTCCTACCAGTTACTGTGAAGACTGGTTCTGCCACTTATTGGCTTACAACCTTGGGCTAATGTCAGCTGTCAAATGATCATCCCTCCCTCAGAGGATGGCAAGGCTAAACGCAAGCATGCATATAGGGGGCTTAGCACAATGCCTCACACAAAATGGGGATCAGTGAGGGTCAGATGCTAGGGCACCTCCCATGCTTGGGACTGTGGTGTTTGGGCCATGCAGTTGGCAGGACTCCATGCACTGAGAGGCTCGTAGGCCAGGACCCATTTGTAGGTAGCAGAACTGGAGATCTGAATCTTGGTTGGTCTCAGCTTTGTGATGTATATAATGGGTGTATTTGCATGTGATTAGATCAGATCCGCTCTCCAACACTGCATCCTACGGTTCTCTCCATCCCATCTTGAGTTGGACAGAACATACTTGATGCCTCCATGGCCCGGGAGGTGGTACTGAGCAAACTTCATCCTTTGTTCAACCTTGCTTCCCTGTAGCTGTTCAGTCTCTTCTCTATTACCCAGCTGTACAGAGCCTTTCTTAACAAGTCCGCAGCCACAGTTAACATGCAGTAATCACAATGCCAACCATGCTGCGGTGTGGACAAGAGGCAGATGCCAGTTGACAGTGCTATGCATGTCTGAACAGCTCGTGGGACCTTTATCAAAACCATCATGCTTCCCTAGGGTCTCTGGACCTAGGGCACAGAGGCTGGCATAGATCCTCAGAAAGGCATCCTGCTGCTCAGGACTAAATACTGCTGTAAGGGAAGGTCTAGCTTTACTGTAGGTTCAGGTCAGACCCTTCTCAGTGCCAAGGGGCCAAGGGAAAGTTTGGGACAGAGATGGACTTAGGTTCAAACCGTAGCTGTGTCTTATGCTAGCTTTAAATGACCACCAGCAGATCACTTATTCTCTGGATTTAGTTCCTCCTCAGTGAAATGGGAATGATAAATTGTATCTTCCTTGCAGATTATTATGAGAATCACAAATGCTTAGAACAGCACCTTGCTTTTAGTCTTTATCCATCTACTACCTATTGCTGGACCGAGTTAGGGACAATGCTTTAAAATATTTTATTTATTCATTTTCAAGCAGAGAGAGAGAGAGAGAGAGAGAGAGAGAGAGAGAGAGAGAGAGAGAGAGAGAGAGAGAACCAGGGCCACCACCTTGTGGGTCTGGTTTATGTGGGACCTGGGGAATTGAACCCAGGGCCTTAGGCACTGGAGGCAAATGCCTTAAACAATGAGCCATCTCTCCAGCCCAGGGACAATGCTTTAAACCAATCCTGAAGAGATGAAAAGATAATTCCAGTCCAGTATGGTGTCTGCATGAGGGTCAGATACTAGGGTAGCTTCTGTGCCTGGGACTTGGGTGCATGGATCACACAGTTGGCAGAGCTCCACACACTGAGAGGCTCCTAGACCAGGATCTATCCCTAGATACCAGAGCTGGTGGTCTGATCAGGTGCCCTGTGTGGAGGATGGCAAACTAACTGGCATTTTGAGGTGCTTTTCTGGGCTATCAAAGCCCATGTGAAGAGAGAAGATTAATTATGGTTTCATGACAATCTGGATTGACATTTCTGAGCCGTGTTGCGTGTGTCTGTCTCTTGGGCCAGGGCCGTGGGGATTGGCATCCTGACAGTGGTCCTGGGAATTTCCCTGCTCGTTGGCTGCTGGTACTGTAGAAGGCGAAGTGGATACAGAACCTTGACGGTAGGTGGCATTCGACTGCCTGACCCTTCCAGACTGTCGTAGTCAGCCACAGGCTGCTGGGATGAATCTCCAAACCAGGCACAATTTATGGGAGGAAAAGATTTATTTGTAGCTATAGATATAGGGGAAGTTCCATAACAGTGAAAGAGGCTGGCCCTCTTTCACAGGTCTGAGCAGAGAGAAAAACCTATCACCTACACCACACACACAGAACAGGGAACAGGCAGGAGGGGCAAGGAGAGAATTTCTTCCCCTTTATATAGGCTTAGGATGGGTCTTTCAACCCTATCCCAGACTTAATGGCTTCCTGAGTCTCTGGAATTTCCTCCCTACACTGCCCACACAGGAAAGGATGTTTACTTCCAGTTTCTTTGAGCTTCTTTACATCCTGCCCCTTGCTGAGAGGCTGCCTTCCTGTAAACATCGTCAGAGACCCACCCAAGATAATTAAAAAGATCAACTTGACAACAAAACCTAACCATCACACAGACCCTGGGGCCCCCTTCTCTGTCCTTCCTCGAAACTTCTGAGGAATAGGGCAACATTCTCATGATCAGCTCTAGTTTTGATTTCTGCTTCTGACGTATCTTTCTAGGCACTGCCTTTTAGCAACACTTTGCTTCTGCCCAGGCATGAACCCCAACCAGGAGCATGCTTCATCTCTGTAGTTCTACTGGAAGCTGATTTGATTACCTGGCCTGCAGGTGGAGCTGAGCATAGTTGATCTGGGTGGCACTGGGATGGGGTGGGGGTGAGGCTCATGATCCCATCATAGCAGTATATAATATACATTATATGTAAGAATCCTTGGGTCTCACCAATTCTGGAGATTCCTGCTTGCTGGTTTGTTACTCCACTTGAGGGCCTTTCTGCTTCTTCTGCCTTGCCTCCCTCCTCATAACAGCTGTTCTAGGTTATCTAGGAATTTCAGGCTAGTCTAATTCTGTTACACTAGGCAGCCCAGGATATCCAAGACCCCACTGACCTCCATATCAACACCAAGAAAATTATCTTTCCTCAGTGGCATAAAGCATTACTGATTGTCTATCACATATCTATCTTAGGGTGTTGTCAAGATTATGTGCAAACATTTTAGAACTCTAAAAGTGGAGGGGGGGTCTAAAAAGTCTGAACAATTGTGTAGTAGGTTCCAATTGCATCGATGGTTGTGAGAGACCACCAAGTTAGGAGAATTTAAATAGCGATCTCAAAGGAGACCAAGAGCTACTAACATTGGAGCCAAGTGTGGTGGCGCCTGCCCATAACCAGAGCCCTTGGAGGTGGGCGAGGGGGAAGGGAGGAGCTGAGGCAGAAGATGAGAGAGTTCAGGCCAGGATGTGCTACATTAGCAAGATCCTGTCTTTAAAAAAACAAAACAACAAAAACAAGCAAAGCCACACACACAAACTCACTTATACAAAACTACCAATTTGGGGGCTGGAGAGATGGCCCAGTGATTAAGGCACTTGCCTGCAAAGCAGAAGGGCCTGAGTTAGATTCCCCAGTTCCCACGTAAAGCCAGATGCACAAGGTGGCACATGCATCTGGAGTTTGTTTGCAGTGCCTGGAGGCCCTGATGTGCCCAATCTCTCTGTGTCTGCCTCTTTCTCTCTCTCACTCTCTCAAATGAGTAAATAAATACCATTAACAAACAATAAAAAAACACTACAGATTTTCAACCCCAACACTTCAAAATTAGGATATTAGTAACTGTTGTCATTGAAACAGTGAAGCCAAATTTAAAAAGCAACAGTGCAGAACTCAAGTGGTGACTAGAGGAAAGTCAGGTACCAACTTAAGAGGACCGAGTCTACTAGACGCTTTGAAGTGATGGGCACGAATGAGCACATCTCTAACACACACTGCCCAGAGCACTGCTGGATACATTACCTTGTGTGGGTAACCCCTCCAGTATAGGCCATAATCAAAGCCCATCAGAGTGGCCTGGAAGAAGCCAAGGGAGCACAGAGGAGACCCCAGTTTCAGCCCAGAACCCCAACCACACTGTCCTCCTTCCCCCTTTGTATCGTCTTATGCACCCACACCGACCCACTTGGTGGCTCCTTCAGGCACTGCAGGAAGAACTGGACCAGCCATTGAAGAAAGACATCTCCTTGGATCCAGGACGAGCCCCACGAGGCATGCCTGAAGTATTATTACTTTCTCATGGCTGGAACTACACACCCAGCCAGAAGCAGCCTATGGAAGGACAGGGTTTCTTTTGGCTTACAGTTTCTTCCCCCTCCCTCCCCTAAGCAGGAATGTTGTTGGCTAGAAGGTAAGTGAACAGAATGAAAGTGCTTTCTATTCAATCATCTCTCTTAGCCAGACCAGGGAAGCTGTCCTGACCTGGCTTACAGTTTCACAGGGGAAGTTTCATCATAGTGGAGAAAACATGGCAGGAGCAGGAAGCTGGCGTCACATCATCATCATAACCAGCATGGAGGAAGCAGAGAATGGCAAGCAGGGCTGGGCTGTTACACTTCTAGTCCCCCCCCCATACTTCCTTCAGGAAGGCTCTATCTCCTAAAGATTCCACATCCATTAGGAAGTATGCACTAGGAATTAAGTGTCTAAACACATGAGTCTATGGGGACCATTTTACATTCAAAACACCGCATGTGGCTATGTCTGGCTGGTTACATGGGTGCCAGAAATTGAACTCAGGTCCTTCTCCTGGTGTAGCAAGTACTCCTACAACCGACCCAAAACCCTAGAGTGTTAAATCATAAATGTATATTTGATTTTGTCAAATGCTTCTTCAAGAAACATCTGTGGATATATTCATGTAATTTTTCTTCTTTAATTTATTGATATGATTTTCAAATGTTGAAGTAGTTCTGCATAACTGGAGTAAATCACACTTGTTGATGGTGTTTAACTCTTTTATAAATTGTCAAATTTGATTTGTTAATATTTTCTTGAGGGGATTTTGTTATTTATATTCCTGAGAGTTTTCTTATTATTTCTTTGTCTAGTTTTGGTATTTGGGTCATATTGCCTTCACAGAAGGAATCAGAAAGTCATCCTTGATAACCCTGCCAATGCCCATCGTATCTGCTATGGCTTCTCTTTTATTTCTGATAGTATTAGTTTGAAACCTATCCATCTATGTGTTCCTCTTTCTTCTGTCTCAGAAGCAGCTTTAGGTTTCTTTGATTTTCTGTACTTATTTCTTGATTC
This sequence comes from Zapus hudsonius, assembly GCA_004024765.1. NCBI lineage: Eukaryota > Metazoa > Chordata > Mammalia > Rodentia > Dipodidae > Zapus > Zapus hudsonius. Next base: position 35,273 of record PVHP010003978.1, on the reverse strand, counting down.
CAATTTAACTGATTTCTGGTCTCTTTTTCCTTGTTAACCACTAAGTTTAATTAGGGTTGCCTGCCTCTTATCCTTTGTATCATTGTATCGTTGTTGCCACTTATTTATATGTAAGCATTTATAATCAAATAAATTGTTGCTACTATTTGAACAAATTACTGTATGTTAGATCCATTAAGTTTTGTTTTGAGGTAGGGTCTCCCTCTAGCTCAGGCTGACCTGGAATTCACTCTATAGTCTCAGGCTGGTCTCAAACTCATGGCGATCTTCCTACCTCTGCCTCCCAAGTGCTGGGATTAGAGTCGTGTGCCACCATGCCCGGCTCATTTATTCTTTATTCAGTGATCTTTAAATAGACTTGAATTTCTGACCTATATGATCTTCTCCTTTTTAAGGACTACTGGCCATAAATTGTGTTTTTAATCTGTGAAAGTCTGTCTCTTTGTTTCTGTCTTTGTCTCACTATGTGACCCAAGCTACCCTTATACTCATGATTTTCCTGCCTTAGTTTTTCTGGTGCTGGGATTATAGGAGTGTGTATCACGTTTGGCTTCTCCTTTATTTTTTGAAGGATAATTTCACAAGTTCACTTTTTGTAGATTCATTCCTCTTCTTCCCTTCAAAAACCATCATTAACTAGAGGGTGCCGGGCACTGCACTAGTACTTTACTTTCAGTTAATTCCTGCACCTCTGAGAGGTAGGCGATATGATCACAGATGGTAAAGCCAGAATTCACAGAGGTAAAGGGATGAGCCTGAGGACATAGAGCACGTGGTAGAAGCTACTTAAGACTTTAGCTTCCCTTTTTCTTTAATGGACTTAGTTGTTTCTTTTCACCCATTCTCTTCTATGAATTTACATTTCAGGACAAAGGCTTTCATGCTGGTACTCAAAGTACCTCCAGGGAAAGATCCCCACATGAAAGATGCCCACATGAAGGACTTGGTCACCAGGAGAGCACACTGTCTTTTCAAGACAAAACCCACGGATCTCTGGTAGGTGGAGGGAGATCTGTCATCTGGGTACTTTCATTTATATCTGATTTCAACTCTCAAGTGAATAAAGTGATTTTCATGGAAAACACAAGGATGGTGTTCACATATTTAATGTCACTAAAAACACAAGCCAGGTGGCTCACACCTTTAGTCCCAGCTGAGGTAGGAGGATCACTGTGAGTTCAAGGCCAGCCTGGGATCCTGCCTTGAACAAAGTAAAAATGATGAATTCTTTATATATATATATTTTAAAATAACACACAACAAGTAAGGGACATAGAGATTTTCTTAAATTGTATCTTCTCTTACTCAAGATTTTTCAAGGTCAAGAGTGAGAACCCTGTTATGTAAGAGCAAAAGGAAGAATTTGGTTTTGGGTTTCCTTTTGTTGTATGCTTTTCACATCAATGAATACACAATATGTATAATGGGGGAAGAAGCTATTACTAATGTGTAGAGCTGTGTTATCTGATGGGTAGCCACCCCCATATGTAGCTATTAAACACCTGAAACAGTAGTTTGATTAAGAAGTTATATAATATATGCTATATTTCAAAGACAGAGTATATGAAAACAATATAATCATTAATGAATTCTATATTGATTATATGTTGAAATGATATTTGATATGAAAGTTAAAAATTTTATTTTCTTTATGAAGTTAGAATTTGGAATTTCCAAGCATGACTTGCACTGTATTTCTATTGGACAGTAGTGGTACACATACAGTATAGTACAATGACTGAAAGCATTGATTCTGACATCAGATAACCATGTTTAATCTCAGCTCCGTGGCTTACTGGTTGAGTAACCTGGGGCAACTGACTTTTCTGTGCCTCAGTTTCCCACTTGGCAACATTTCCTAGAGTTATGAGCATTAACTGAATGACTGACACATTTGTGTTCAGCTGGAGATATAAACGGTGCTGGTTTGAACAGTGTTTATACCACTAAGCTGACTCCCAGCCCTAAAATGTGTCTTGACACCCAAGTCCAAGGACCTGTGTTGTAAAGATGCAGTGTATGTCTGGGTCTGGAAATGGAGTAAGATTCATTAGTTAGGACTTTGGATTTCTGACTAATCTAGGTACAAATACATTGTTAGGTTTTGGGAAGCCCCTTTCCCTAGTTTTCTCTACCTTTTCCTTACTAGTGTTTTAGCATATATATATTTGTGAATTTAACAATTACCCCATTGGGCAGTTATTATATGTGAAAACTTAAGAGGTTTCAGTTCATAGCAAAAGCATAAATGTGATACAAGCCATTTTGGCTTAATCTCTTCCCAGAAACATATTCACTGTTGCCAATCCCAAATTCTTTTCTCATTCTCACAGGTTCCTAACGCTCCACCTGCCTATGAGAAGCTCTCTGCAGAACAGTCACCACCACCTTACTCACCTTGAGAGCCAGTGAACTGGCTGAGAAATGCTGAAATGACCCCCTCACACTTTTGCTTTAGCTTGATTCTGAATAGACATTTATGTTTTGCTTCAGAATGCTATAACAATAATGCACATCTCCAACTATAGGATAATGTAAATTCTTAAATTCTTAGGGCAACTAGCAGTAGTATTCAAGCGAAGAAATGATGAGAAACATTAATTTGGGAAAAGTTTTATCAGTAAATATTGTAATCTATACTATCTGTACTAGGAGCAATGCTACTGAGTCTATTATTTCATGAGTGATAGAACTCAAATGGAAGGTCTGGGGGACCATCTGCGTTCATGAATGGTTACTTACAAATTACTCCTTGGATTTTTAAAGAAGCAACCCCTTGATTAACATGAACTACACATAGAGTTGAGGCAGGTGTTAGGGAGTGCTCACAAAAGATGCTGTTAGAGGTTTAAAACAGAGCTGATAGACCTATTTTCAATGCAACATTTGTGTATTCCAAAATTCCATGATACTAGAAAGAGCCTATCGCTTAAACCATGGATAGTATATACATCTAATTACATTTTACTTTAATGCTCATAATTAGTAAGAATTTTCTGTTAAGCTTGAAAGTGGTGTAAAGATTTAAATAAAAGCAACTGTAGTTGGTTGATTGTATTGCTGTAAGTGTTCATATGGCAAGCTAACTGAAGCTCCCAAACTTCTGTCAGAAGAATATACAGAAGATGCCATGAGGGATCAGAGCAGCATTATTATTTGCATATCAACAGTGTGATTTTTTTTCATATCAACATACTACTTAAACTATTTTTTTTTTTCGGCCAGGTCATTAAACCTTTTTTTTTGACCGGTTTTCTATCACCACCCTAAATGGAAACCAGCATCATTTTCCACAAGCAGAAGATTAAAACATAGAGATAACAAAAGCAGATTGTTTTTATTAAAACTTTGTTTGTAGGGTTAGAGAGATGGCTCAGCAGTTAAGGTCACTGAGTCATCCCTCCAGCCGCCCTGGGAGCCATTTCTGAGACAACCTAAAACTGCTATTGCTGTGAGATGGAATAAACTGGAAAATTGAAAAAAAAAATCCCAACTTAAAACTGAATTAAAGAGGTTGTAAATGACAGAAGGCCCAATAGCATTTCTGAAACTGACTGCAGATGGAAAGCCAGGCTTTCTTTTTTTAATATATTTTATTTATTTGAGAGAGAGAGAGAAAGAGGCAGACACACAGAGAGAATGGGCACACCAGGGCCTCCAGCCACTGCAAATGAACTCCAGGCACATGCACCACCTTGTGCAGCTGGCTTTACATGGGTTCTGAGGAATTGCACTCAGGTCCTTCTGCTTTGCAGGCAAAGTCCGTAACCACTAAATCATCTCTCCAGTCCCTGCCTGCTTTTTTAAGGGAAGATTATATTGATGGAAACTTGAAATTAGACAAAGAAAAATCAGAAAATGACGGATCACTAGACTGCTAACCAAAAGTCAAATTGGAAAAATTGAAAAGGCTAGAAGGAAATAAGAATTACTTAAAAAGAAAATTGAAGAATCACTAACAATTGACTGATTGAATTGACTGATCTCTAACTTGAAGAGGCATTTTTTTCTTTTATTTATTCATTTGCAAGCAGAGAGATGCGGGGATGGGTAGAGAATGGGTGTGCCAGGGTCTCTAGCCACTGCCAATGAACTCCAGATGCATGTGCCACTTTGTGCATCTGGTTATATAGGTCCTGGGGAATTGAACCCAGGTCTTTAGGCACTGGAGGCAAGCACCTTAACCATAGACCATCTCTCCAGTCCAGCATTTTCTTCCTTTGTGGCAGGGAGCTCCTTTGTAGTCCACGCTAACCTTAAACCCAGTATTCCCATGCCCATGCCTACCAAATACTTAAGTTACACAGTGTGCCACTGTACCTTGTTCTCTGAATAAGCATCTTTGTAGTCTAAAAATAGTTTGGGAGAATTAAAATTCAGCTGAAACTTCTAATGTTTCAAAACTCCATTAAAAGTATGCAAACTTGAAAAAAAATCAAGGAAATTTACTGCATAAAAATAGTGAAGTACCTTTCCAAAGCATATGAAAACATAGAAGTATGATTCTAGACTGGGGGACAGCCCAGTTGTAGAGTACTTACTTAGCATGTGCAAAGCCCTGGATTCAAGCCACAGCACATCATTTAAAAAAAAAAAAAAAAAAAAAAAAGGTTGGCTCCTCTTACCGGAAGATGGCCTTGTTAAAGTCAGAACACTTCTATTAAGCCTAGATAGAACCCCAGAATTATTTCTTCATCATTGTACCCACTGAAACACCTCTCTCCATTTCCCTTTCTCCCACCTTGCTGTGTCCAGGCTTTGGTTAACTACCATTCTACTTTCTTCTATGAGATCAACCTTTAGATTCTACTTACTTGAGCATGCAGTTTGTCCTCCTGTGCCAAAATGTCCTCAAGGCCCATCCATGTTGCTGCACCAGGATCTTATGCTTCATATGAGTACTGTTCAAACACACACAAACACACACACACACACACACACACACACACACACAACCATGTCTAGTCACCTGTACAGGGACATTTAAGTTGATTCTGTATCCTGGCTGTTGTGAATAATGCTGCAATAAACATAGGAACAATCGTCTTTTCAGCACGATTTCATTTGAGTATATACCCAGAGAAGAACTGTATGTTCACATAGCAGCTCTATTTTTTTTAAAGGAATCTCTAAACTGTTTTCCACACTGGTTGTATATATTAATTTACATCCCCATCAACAGTGTATGACCGTCTTCTTCCTCACTGGCAGTTTTTAAAATCTTTTTGATAACATGCATTTTAACTGGGTGAGGCGCTATCTCATTGTGGTATTGATTTTATTTTATGACAATATTTTTCACCTATCAGTTGGCCATTTGAATGTAGCCTTTGAGAAATATCGATTCATATCTTTAATCCATTTTAAAAACTGAGTTTTGCTATTGACTAGATATTGTTCTGGTGTTAGGTGGCACAGCAAGGTGAATATGAAATAACATATACACCAAATAGAATTGTGAATGTATTCATCATAAATAGTAAAACGTTGATATGCCTGAGCTGATAAGTACCCAGTATGACTCAAAGCATCACACTGAGCTGGTAGTGGTGATACATGCCTGTAATCCTAGCACGTGGGAGCCTGAGGCAGGAGGATTGTCATGAATTTGGGAGTAGACATAACCACTCCTCCCAACTTCACATTACATTGTGATATCTGTCAAAAAAAAACAAAAAGCTGGATTGTCTTCCATGAGAAAGATGTTCCTGGCTGACTGAAAGTGCACTGAGCTAAGGAGAGAAAACAATCACAACAAGCTTGGCTGAAGCAGTTTCAACTCCAGGTTTTCCCAAAAACCTTCTTTCTTGCTATTCCATATGCAGCCATGGGCATAGGCCCCAGGTATCAGGATATCCCCTGGGTCACTAGGTCCCAAAGAGAAGACCTAAACTGTGAGGGCTCGGACACCTGTCATTGCAGATTTGATTGAGCTTTATAGCAATGATTTTCTTTCTTTGAAAATAATTTCATCTCAGCTGGGTATGGTAGCTCATGCCTATAATACCAAAATTCAGGAGGCAGAGGAGGTAGGAGGCTCAAGGAGTTCAAGACCAGACTGGGCTAGAGTGAAACCTTACCTCAGAAAAACCACAAAAAAATTTCTTTTATGATCAGGGAGACATGTAAGTCAGCAAAGACCATTTATATATGAACTCTTAACATGTGAAAACAATTTAGCATTCACCTGGATGAAAGTCAGTTTAACAAGCAAGAACTCTGCCCCAACCAAGCCAAGAACAAAAAATACCCTCAATTAAATGTTAGTATTTTTATAAATTTAGCAGTTAATAAGTTAATTTAGGGGAAGTAACACTTTGTTCATGATATTCTTTGCTATCAGCATTACTAAGTTGGTGTGGTGTGGCATCTCAGAAGGCTGAGGCAGGAGTGCCATGAGTTTCAGGCCAGCTTGGAACTCTATGTAGCTAAGGATGGCCTTGAACTTCTAAGATTAGTTATGTGCCCCTATCTAGCTTTATGTGGGTGGGCTTGGGGTCAAATTCAGGGTTTTGTGCATGTAAGCACTCTACCAACTGAGTCACATCCCCAGCCTGAAAAAAGAAATTTTGTGCAGATTATGTTTCACCTTAAAAGTCCTCTTTTTGATCTAATTTTTGCACTTTTCTCCTTTTCATCTCTACCAGGTATCAGCTCTAAAAATATTCTAACTGGCTTCCCTGTTTCTAGTATGGGGATTAACAGCTGCTGGCATTTACTATTGTTTACTATGTGGCAGGCATTGGGTCAAATATCTCACATAAATTATTATTTAATCTAGGGCTAGAGAGATGGCTCCGGTGTTAAAGCACTTGCCTGCAAAGACTAAGGACCAGGGTTCAATTCCCCAGTACCCACATAAAGCCAGATGTACAAAGGGACACATGTATCTGGAGTTCGTTCAGCTGGAGGCCCTGGCGTGCCCATTGTCTCTATTCTCTCTCTCTCTTTGCTTGCAAATAAATAAAAAAATATTTAAAATATTATGGGCTGGGTGCACACGCCTTTTATTCCAGCACTTGGGAAGCCCAGGTAGAAGGATCAAGGTCACCCTGAGTTACAGAAAATTCCAGGTCAGCCTGGGCTAGAGCAAGACCCTATCTCAAAAACAAAAACAACCCAAAAATATTTAATTTAATCTTCACAGCAATGCTAAAAGGTTAATTATCCCTATCTGACATGTTGATGTTTCTACTACCTATGCCTCAAGCTTTTTTCAGCCATATCACTCAGACCAACCTATATTTCTAATCATTCCCCATTATACTGTTAACTTATTACATCCCATTCAAAATCAATTACTCTGTTCCTTCTGCTCTTTGCAGGAGTTTAAACAAATCCCAGAACAAATGCTACCTCTCACATCAAATTTTCTCTAGCACTTAGTTCTTTATTCCTCTGACATTTACTTTTGGCTTGTTTTATTATTTTCTTATTGGGTCAGAGTTTACTCATCCAGACTGATCCTATATTGTACTTCCTTTTGTATCACTTAATTTTTTAAATTTTCACTTGTGTGTGTGTGTATGTGCGCATATGCCAGGGTCTCTTGCCACTGCAAAGAAATGCCGGTTTGGCTTTACATGGGTGACTGGGAAATTGAACACCTGTCAGCAGACTTAGCAAACAAGCGCCTTTAATCACTGAGCCAGTTCTCCAGCCCCCATTTTCATATACTTTTACTTTTCAAAACACATGTTACTTCTTGATGTATCACTTTAAAACCTCAGGCATTTCTGCCTTTCCCAATTAAGAGGGACTTTCTTAAACCATACCATGCCCTTCCAGCCTTTCAAAGCACTTATAACCTCCAGCCCCCATTTTCATATACTTTTACTTTTCAAAACACATGTTACTTCTTGATGTATCACTTTAAAACCTCAGGCATTTCTGTCTTTCCCAATTAAGAGGGACTTTCTTAAACCATACCATGCCCTTCCAGCCTTTCAAAGCACTTATAACTGGATAACGGTAACTACAGTAGATGACAGTATTACAGCTACAACAAAGCTCCTGGCTCAGGTGATGGTGGAACAACTTCTGGAGTAATTTAAGATTGTTTGGTGTTTCTAAATTATAGTGTAATTTTGTAAACTAAAATCCCCATGGAATTTCTTACATTATTTTCAAAACTTTTGACCTTCTCAAGCTTTCAGTACTAAAATTTCTAATATTCCTCCTTGTTGTAGTGACATGCTTGAGTGGACCTTAGTTGGCCTGTATTACTGCGTCATTACTTGAGACATATATATATATATATATATATATATATATATATATATATATATATATAGGCACAGGGCTATGCAGCTTAGGCTAGCCTCAAGATCAAGTGCTGGATTACAGGTTTGCATAAACTCACCAAGCAGTGTAAAACTTTTGATGTCAATTGTGCAAAAATGTACCAGTAACACTGGACAGTGGAGGCTTGGAATAGGAGCAGGGATCTAAACAGTTAACTCATAATACACATGTAACTAACCACGAAGGAAAAAAAAATTTTTTTACAGGAGAGAGAGGTGCAGGAAAATCACAAATGAGAAGAGCTAACAGAGTAGAAGACAGTGTGCTATTCTGGCAATTTTGGCTTAGTATTTAAAATGACACATTTGAATAGCTATTCAAATGACCTGGCTCTACACTAAGTATAGAAACATAGAACCCACATGGACCCTTTCAGAGAGCACTATGGTGAATTCTTTCTTTACATGTATGCCTCTGTAGACAAATATTAAACAATGAATACTGTGAACTGAGGAATTTGACCTAATCAAGATTCCAGAAACTCCTATAACCTGGAAAACTAAAGGCAAAGGGAAGGAATTCAGCTTCTTGAATATGTAAATCTTAAATTTGGCATTTTTTCAGTTAAAGATATTTCCAGATAGTTTCACTGTGTAGTCTATTCTGGCCTTAAAAATCACAATCCTCCTGCCTCAATCTCTCCTGAGTGCTGGGTTTATAGGTGTATGTCATCACACCTGGCTTGGAGTATTTAAAAATTAGCTTTGTATGTTGGTAAATGCCTGTAATCCAAGTACTTGGAAGGTGGAGACAGGAAGTTCAGGAGTTTAAAGTTATCTACATCTATATAGTTGAGTTTGAGGCTAGCCTGGGTTAATGAGCCCATCTCAAAAAATAAAACAAAAATATATGTAAACTAGAACTTAGATAATATAAAAAGGTACCTAGATTCAACAAATGTCAACACGTGTATCTTGAATACTGTGTGTCAACTACTGGGATAAGAATGATTGACAAGGTTCCTGTTTTTAAAAAGAACAGGCATTGGGCTGGAGAGATGGCACAGTGGTTAAGGAACTTGCCTGCAAAATTTAATGACCAGGGTTCAATTCCCCAGTTACCCATGAAAAGCCAGATGCACAGAGTGGCACATGTATCTGAGTTCCTTTGCATTGGCTGGCATGCCCATTCTCTCTCTCCTTGAAAATAACAATAATAAAGAACAGGCATTAAATAACTACAATTAGATAATTAGTTGTGAAGGAGTATACAATCTATGAATGCCAAGTGACTGCAATGGCAAGAGGAGGGAAATAATGCATCATGTAATAAGAACCTATAATTCCTGAAGCTGAAAGAATACTAGACTGCAGGAGACTGAGTGTGAGGCAGGCAGGAAGACCTGGAAGTCCTCTTTAATCCAAATTCAGGGCTTCATTTTACAGGTTTACTAGGTCATGTGGAACTGTCAAGATTGTAATAGAATGCTGGGTATGGTGGTGCACACCTTTAATTCCAGCACTCGGGAGGCAGAGGTAGGAGGATCACCATGAGCTCAAGGCCACCCTGAGACTACATAGTGAATTCCAGGTCAGCCTGGGCTAGAGTGAGACCCTACCTCGAAAAAGCAAAAAAAACAAAACAAAACAACAACAAAAAAAAAAACAAAAAAAATTGTAATAGAATTCTGGATTTAGGAATTGGAAAACATTCAATGATTAATTAGCTTTGGTTTTCCACTGGGATTAGTTTGACCACAATAGTTAGTTTCTGGAAGTGGTTTAGAGAATTCTCTTGATAAAACAGTTAACAGTTTCAGGTTGCTTTGTCAATAAACAATAAAGTTTTGCCAGACATGGCAGTATAGTCCTGTAATCTTGGCACTTAAGAGGCTGAGGCAAGGGCAACCTAATCTCTTCCATGAGTTCCATGCCAGACTAGATTCATAATAAAATCCTAAACAATAACAATAAACCAAGCAAATAAAAACAAAAAAATGAAAAAGTATATTTGTCTGGAGAAAAAAAATCACGTCTTGTGGTCAACAAAGACTTTGGTGGTGGATTTTTTAAAGTCTGGAAATCATGAACTCTTGAAAAATTTAAAACAGAAGTAATGTAGAACCATGGGGAAAGGATGCAAAGCATCTGATTCAAGTCTTGGCTCTACTATCTATTAGGAAACCAAGCTCCTGAAAGTACTGTGAAAATGAAATGAGACACATAAAGTAGTTTTGTCTACTGTGACGTCTGGTACCAATGCCATCATTTATATAGATTCCCAGTCTTAATACCTTTGTTTAAAAAGGGTGTTTTCATTTATATCATGTATTCTTTCAATGGAACAAGAACACACCTTAAAAATGGTATTCAAACAAAGAAATACAGCAACTCAGTTTATTACATGCAGATTCTTCTGCATTGTTTGCTAACAGTTCACTGGTCCAAAATTACTAAAATACTTAAAAAACTATACATTATGTAAACAAAACATAAATAAGACAGAATAGTTCTTTGTACATATATTTAGTACAGATTGTTAGGGATTTGGGAATATGTACAATTTACACCATGGACTGCATTTTCACAATGCATAAATATATATCTATATATATATCCTTTTTACAGAAACAAAAATAAGATTCACTAATGACACAGAATACTATATCATAGATACATTGTAATAGTCCAAATTGAAGAAGAAACATGTCAATGTAAATGTGAAAGAAGGCTAGCTTACTAACCTAGTCAAGCTTGACTTTGTTCAATTTATTTTATAGACAGGTAAATCTTGACCATGTACTTTAAACAAGAACCTCTGAAAACATCCTCATACCCATGAGTGAAATGGTATACTTTTCCTTCCAAAAGAAAAGTCTTGTGCAAGCTAATGAATATACATTAACATACACATTATGTATAGTATGTTTTCAACAGTATAATAAACAGTTAAAATTTTTTATGGGAGTTAAAACAATGCCCCATTTTTTTTTAAAAAAAAAAAACTGGCTCCTTTAGTCTAAATTCAAGATGCAGCTGTGTCAGGCTTCTCTAAACCAGATGACTGAAAAGCAGGGAAGACGGAGGCAGCATTTCGACTTGCAGATACAACAATTTGAGAGAGAGATGAAGACAATGAAGAAACCTTAGATGCTGGAGTATTTATGGTATTTAAAATGGCTCCTTCTGGGCTAACCAACAGTTTTTTGACAGATGTGTCCAAATGAAATACCGATGTGCTACTTGGAAGTGAAGGATTACTGGAGGGAATGGAAGAAACCAAAGATGTCTTAGCCAAAAGAGTCGCTGGAGGAGACTGAATTACTGAAGTCAGTGGCACTGTTGGTGCAGAAGGTGGGACACAAACTTTAGCAGGTGTGTTTATGATCTGTGGTGCTGTATGCACTGTGGGGAGAGAACTTGCATTCCCAAGAGAGTTTATAATTTTTGTAGAGTTTCTGACAGAATGTTTTATAGGTTGCCCACTTAAAGAATTATTTGGTGCTTGTATGATCTTCTGGACAGGGTTATCTACCAGTGTAGCCTGAATGCCTTGGCCACTGTTAAGAACTAAGGGAGGTCCATATTTTGGATTAGTAGATAGAAGAAGAACATGGCTGCCAGCTCCAAGACCTTGTGGTGGAACAATAAACCGGGCTCCATTAATCATGATTTGAGTACCAGGTGCCAAAGGTGTATTGGTGTTGATGACTATTTTTTGCTGAATACAAGGTTCACTGAACGGACCTCCTGCCAGACTGGTTACATTTGGTGGTGGTGCAGCAGTGTGGATGGCAGAGCCACTTGTGGCAGAATTGTGACTGGGAGCTGTTTTTACTAAAGCAGGGGACATTTGCTGGTTTGACACAGAAGTAAAACTGGAAATATTAAGTATTTTACCTGAACTTGGTGAAGGTGATGATAATTCAGCTTGAGGTTTATTTGTGTTTACATTTGTTGGCACTGTAGTTGAAATCCCTGGTGACTGAAACTGGAGAGAAGTCCGAGACTGTCTTTTAGAAAGAGATACAGAACGTGTGGCTCCTGGTACTGCTGTTGAATGTGGAACTGTGTTGATTATTTTTGGAGATGTAGTCACAGGTGTAGGTAAGGCAACAGTAACAGGGATTTGCAAAGCTGATGTCAAACCTTTAGGAGACACTGTTGGTTGTGTAGTTGAAATCAGAACAGATGATGCAAGGTGTCCTGTTTTCACAGTTGATATGGCCACAGTGTTTCCAAAATTAGATGTGCAAAGTCTATTTGACAAAATAGGCATAATTCTTGAAGAGGTATCATTTCCACTGACTACAACAGGAGACCGTGTCCCAACTGAAGCAGAGGATGAAGTCACTGGAAGAGAACTCAAAGATACGTTTGCTCCTGTTACTGAAAACATGCTTGCTGCTGTTGCAGAAACCGCTGATTCACTGACAGGAGGGATATTTTGACTCACAATATTTGAGCTTACTGGCACTGAATTACCACTTGTTGACAACGGCAAAACATAGCCCTTACTACTTTTATCTTCTCCTTTTGGCATTACATTTTGCAATATATTAATTGATGGAATAGCTGGCACATTGCCTGGAGGATTTATAATCGCTTGACCTATGTTTAGTCCAATTTTCACATCTTTTATTTGAGACACAGTTGGTGAAGAATTCATTTTCATTGGTGTTCCAACTGTAGATGGAATTAGCACTATTTGGGGTTGCTCTGGAGTCTTACCATATGTTTTATTTAAGGGTGGAGGAAGAGTTTGTTTTAATGTTTCTCCAACAGTATTTGGTGTTGAAGTGCCAGTGGGAATTGGAGCATTGATGAAAACTAACTTCTGGGTAGAAACACCTGCAGATGTTGGTGCTGGTGCCACACTGATTGCATTTCCACTGCCAGAAGGAAGAACAGATGGAGTTGATACCAGCATAACTTTCTGAACTGGAGTCCCACTGAGCATATCTCCATTTATTGTTATTGCTGCTTCTGATCTTGTAGCAGGGTAACTTTTTGTGGTATAATCTACTTGCTGCTGCTTAGTTGCAGTATGAGTCACATTTGCATTGGTTTGTCCAAAATTTCCTGTTGCTATGCTAATTACACTTACTGAACTATTTGTTGTTGATGATAAAAGACTGCTGGAAACAGTGGACTTCAAGGGGGAAGAGAGCATGTGTGCAGTTTTATCTATCATGGGGCCTAAGTTACCATTGTTGGAGGGCTGGCCTAATGTAGCTTTGACATTTTTCTCCATGGATGGAAGAAAGCTACATGGAGTGGAAACAGAAGATGGTGCTTGGCTAAAACATGGGAGACTAGATGTAGAACTCATTCCACCTACTTGTGAAAAAACAGAGGATGCTGAAGTTGTTGATTTTGGCACCAGAAATGCCTGAAGTTGAGGAGCAAAAGTGAAAACCGAATTTGAAGATAGGTTGTTGGGTGAATTTTGATCTGTATTGGTCTGTACTGTTACAACTCCAGTGTTCCCACCTCGTGTCCTAACAAGAATTGACTGTGAATCTCTTATGCACACAGTTTTCAGTTCTTGCTTTGCTTCTGAAGAGTCAGCTGTTTGTTGTGGAAAACACGTGAGGGAATTACCAAGATTTGTAGATTCACTTAATGCTGTTGCTGATAATAAAGGTTGACCTGTTGAGGAAATGGTGGGTGAGGCAATAGGTTGGGGGAATGTGGCTGCTGAAACTGCATTCATGGCCTTTTCTGCCTCACTTTGACTAGTCTTAACTGGTGATGTTAATAAATTATTTACGGAGGTTACAGGTGACAAAGACTGCAGTTTAGCACTTACATTTGATGCAGTTGTCACTGTCTTGTTGAAAACTGTATTAGGTAGTTGGGTAGAAACAGTCCCCGTAGAGGTGACAAGAACTGATGTTGTCTGGGGCAAGGATGAATAATGTTCTGTACCTTTTTGCTGAAGTGGTAGGATTTCCTTTGCAATTGCTTTTCCTTCTTTGTGCTGAATTACAAAATTCTTGGGCAGAATAAGAACCTGTTGCATGATTTTTTCTCCTGTTTTAGGATCCACCACAGGCTGCATCTGAATCTTGACAGCGCTATTGTGAAGATCTAATGGCAACCACTGACCACAGGGCATTCTGTATACCATTTGTAAAGGTCCTTTTGTATTGGTGAGGCAGGTCAATGCTGGCTTTATGGGGCTTGCTTCTGAAGGAAATAAAACTGGCTTTTCCACAGCAGGGGCATTTCTATCTGTGGAAGGGGGCAGTTGATTTGTTAAGGTCACTTTGTTCCCAATATTCTTTGCAAGCAAAGCCTGAATAGGTTTGGTCCCTTTCTGGAGAGTAGACACTGGAACTGAATCCACAGAGGCAAATGACTCTGGAAATGGTAGCTCGGCATGTTTTGAGTCATTCAAACAGTCAATCTGTGAATCAACTTCTAGATTCTCAACTGGTATCTCACGTGTGCTTAGCTTTGCTTTCTTCCTTGGGGAAAGCTCTTTTGTGCTATCATCCAGATAACTAGTTTGTTTGGACTGTCTTTTAAGAGTTTTAGGCAGTGTCTTCAATACATCTTTAGAAGGCAATTCTTTTTTCAACAACTTGCTTTTGGCCACAGGAAAACCTATTTCTGACAATTTCATATCATCTGAAAATTATAAAAACAAACATGTTGTTTATAGAAAACAGTGATCCAGTAATGCCAATTATAAAAACAAAAGTCAGCTGGGCATGTGGTGTATCCTTTTGATCCCAGCACTTAAGAGGCTGAGATAGGAGGGTTTCCATAAGCTTGAGGCCAGCCTGGGCTACGAGTTGAGTTCTAGGTAAGCTGGGGCTAGAGAGACCCTACCTCCACAAACCAATCTTTGATATGGCAATTTAAACATTCTACTATAGTCATCCAAAAGCTTCAGCACCACTAACAGAGATAAATAACCTTTGAGATGCTAATCCTGATATCACAGCATGCTCAAGAACTCCTTATCACCGAGATAAATACTTGTGGGCTAATTCTGCTGCCATCTATAAGTGCAAAGGGAAAAATTTCAGTTTAAAGAGATATTATATTTTCTATATTTAGTTTAATTTAGGAAGCAATTTAGTTTCCTAGTTTTGTTCTTCTAGGTAGGTAACCTTGACCAAAGAGTTTTCCATTCTATTCTGTTTTTAGAGACTCTAAGACTCTAAGTGGGACAAAAAGCATTAGTTTTTTTTCTCATGTTTATCCTTATAATAAGAAAAAGTTATGATTTAGAAAAAAAACCTTAAATCATACCTGGTCAAAAGAAGTTATAGGTTTACAATTCACCAAACACATGAAATCAGTTTAACATATTTGTAACTATCATAAGCTTTAGAAACTCTCCCCACCCCACTTTTGCGTGCATATGTGCGTGCGTTCATGTGTGCATATGTCAAGCTAGAGGAAAACCTTGGAAGTCACCCAAAGAAACATCATTTACCTCATTTGAGACAGGGCCTCATATTGGCCTAGAACTCACCAACTGGGCTAGACTGGCTCACTAGTGAGCCCCAGGAATCCTATGACTGTCTTCCCAGTGCTGGGATAATAGGTATGTGCCACCGTGTCCAGCATGGGTACTGGAGATCAGACTTAGGTCCTCATGCTTGTGAGGCAAATGCTTTACTGTCTGAGTTATCCTATCCTAGTCTCCAACCACAAGCTTTCATATTAACATCATATAACTACAGAAAGTCATAAGCTGGTCATGGTGGCTCATGCTTTCAATCCCAGTCCTTGGAAGGCTGAGGTAGGAGGATCACCATGAGTTCTAGGCCGCTTTGGATTACTGTGAAAATCTGCTTCATAAGAATTAGAGCAAAACAACAACAATAACAAAAAACCCAGTAGCAGTAACAAGCAAAGAGAAACATGAAACTAGATTTAATGGATATTTCCTTTTCTTTTTCTTTTTTTTTTTTTTTTTGGTTTTTCAAGGTAGGGTCTCACTCTAGTCCAGGGTGACCTGGAATTCACTAAGTAGTATCACGGTGGCCTTGAACTCATGGTGATCCTCTTACCTCTGCCTCCCAAGTGCTGGGATTAAAGGCATGTGCTACCACGCCCAGCTTTTAGTTTCTTTTCTTAATGGGTAATATTTATAAGGATAATATAATCTGATGAGTTGAAATGAATCACTTGTAATTTGGTCTAGCCACCTATACTTACTAAAATAACATGTTTACTTTGGACTCATTAAAACCATCAACCATGGTCATTCCTCATTTAAAAAAATCCTCAGAATATTAAGGACTTGTCAAATTCCATTTAAAACAGGAACAGCTTGAAGAGGAGTAATAATGAAAAGAAGAGAATAATATAATTTCAAAGGGTCAAGAATTAAGAATGTGTTGTTGTCTGTAATAAGCAATGCATGCTTACAGTTTGGAGCTAAGCATTAACTCTGGGAACTCCTAGAAATTTAATAGTGACTTCCAAGAAACTGTTTTAAGAACATGGGATAGTACTTCTTCAAAACATCAGATTTCCTCAGTCAATACACACTGACCTAGTATCTTTTGCCTTTGAAACAAACAAAAACTTCTCTTTGGGGTGATTTTTAAAAAGTTTTAATGCTTACCTGAATCAAAATGGTCTTTTCCCTGGCGATCTAGAGGTTCTGTTGAGTCTACCGACTTACTGATTTCTACTTGAGGAGATTCTTTCCCAGGGTCTCCTTCACATTCTTCAGTAGTCCATAGTTCTCTAGTGAACTTATCATGATCAGGTTGTCTTCTGAAATCATCATAGTCTTTCTTTAGGCGGCTCCTGAAATATATGACATAAGCAATGTGCCTAAGTATCTAAACTGACATTTTAAACTGTATGTTCAAATGTTTTCAATTCTCATTAAAATTACTTTTTTTTCTTTGAGGCAGGATCTTACTCTAGAGCCCAGGCTGACCTGGAACTCATTCTGTAGCCCAGGCTGGCCTTGAACTCATGCAATCTTTCAGAATGCTGGGATTAAACCAAATCTGGCCTTAATTTTAAATATATCTAAAATGTTCAGTTCATTCTTGCCAATTCTTTATTGCTAACCCCTCAGGGTATATCCATTAAAAACTTTAAAGATAACATTAGCGGGCTGGAGAGATGGCTCAGCGGTTAAGGCACTTGCCTCCAGTGCCTAAGGCCCAGGGTTCAATTCCCCAGGTCCCACATAAGCCAGACCCACAAGGTGGTAGCCCTGGTGCGCTCTTGCTCTCTCTCTCTCTCTCTCTCTCTCTCTCTCTCTCTCTCTGCTTGAAAATGAATAAAATATTTTTAAAAATTAGCAAATTTCTGAATAAAGTTTGAACATTTGTCTTTCATATCACAGTTAATGACAAATCCATAATGACAGTTGCTCCTATCAAAACTTTGGCATCATTTTTATTCATGATTATCTCCAATATTTAAGCAAGTTTTACCAATCATACTTTCAAGATTGCCAGACCCCAACTACTTCTTATAATCTGCTCTGGCATAAGCCGCTACCATATTTCTTTCCAATTATTGCTATAGTATAATTACCATTTCTGTTTTCATTTTTATAGTTATTTCAACATAGTAGCTAGAGAGAGTGCTTTAATACTTAAGGTTGTGGGGTTGAGGAGAGACAATGCAGTTCAGTGGCAGAATACTTGCCTACCCATGTGCAAAGCTCTGGTTCAATCCCAGCAATGCAAACAAACAAATAACATAAACAAATTAGGAAGATTATGTCCCTTCTCTGTCCAATGGCTTCTCATTAATTCCTACCTGATCTGGTTTTCTCTTTACCTCTGACCTTTGTCTCTTACCATGATCCTCCTTATTCACTATTTTATGATTGCTTCTACACTTCCTCTAATGCCAAATATGCTTCCACTCTTAAGAGTTTCTATTTTCTGTTTTCCCCTCACTGGCCTTCTCCCTCATTTCCTTTAGGAACAACCTTTTTCCTGTTCCAAACAGGCATTTTTTTATCCCCTTATTTTGTTTTTTATATTTGATAGCAGTTATCATATTTGATTTTCATTTTTCTTTTGAGACTTAGCAGGTGACAAAGAAGTGGCTTTGTTTAATCAACACTGCTTTCCCAGGACTTAGGAGTGTTTTGTATCTAGTGGGCACTCAAAAAAAATCTGCTGAATTATGAATGAATATAATACAACTAAGTGGTTTAATTATATTTTCCCAGAGTTATAAATTAAAAGCCTCAAAATAAGTAGAACAACAGATCATACAACAACTTTTTACCTGTTTCTTTGAAAAGCCTTCATTAACTTTGGTTCCCATGGCAGCAATTCATTTAAAAGACGTATCAATGTACTATGCAATTCTTTTACAGCTTGTCTCCGATGATACCATTTGCCCTAGAAACACAATTGTTTAAAAAAGTAAATCCTTTAATCTAAAAGTCAATGTCAACCAAGCTTTTTCTTCAGAATAGAAAATAAAATGCCAACAATCCATCAAAAATTATTTCGTCCACAGAAGTGTAATAGTCAATATATTTAATGACTTTCAATTTTATAAGAGAAATCTAAAACCCCAGGAAGTAAAATATCTTTAATGTTTGTGTCAGTTGTAAATGTTTATTTTTTGTATATGTTTAAATAAATCATTTACCAAATATGTATTAAAAGCCCTGGGTTTATTCCCCAGCACCAAAACCCAGCCAACCTAAACCAAGTAAATACATAATATGTATATAAATTCACCAAATAAAGAAATAATGTGACTTGTGTAAAGTTTTTGTAACTCTTCCAAGAGTTGGGGGAAAGGGCAACAGAAGCTAGGATTTTCATCATATTAAAAAACAATCTTGACTACATAGTGAATTCCAGGTCAGCCTGGACTACAGCAAGACCCTACCTTGAAAAACCAAAAAAAAAAAAAAAAAAATCTTAACGTTTACAATCATTTTAGATTATAGATAGAAAGATCTATCTATATAAACTCTGTCACTTATAAAAACTAGTTATGTGCACTGTATTATTCACTTCAAAAATGGTAAAAGGCTTAGAAAATATTAAATGATTTGTTTAAAGTCCTATGACTTCAACCTGTATCGTCAGATTCTGATATCCAAGCTCTTTAGAACAACATTACTACCTCTTAAAAATTTGAACAAATTCAACCTGATGAAGGTTCTAAAGACCTCAAGTGAAGATACACCTCCCCACCATAATAAATCATCAAACATTATAGGAACAATAAATTTGTTACAGTTAAGTCAAATCCTGCTTCTAGTGTTCACCTATCATCTACTGTTATATTATCATTACTGTATTTTTTGTAATGGATTTGAGATTTGTAATTCCTATGCGATATAATCCATGTGCATTGTTTTGAACAAAAGA
The DNA here is from genome assembly GCA_004024765.1 of Zapus hudsonius. NCBI lineage: Eukaryota > Metazoa > Chordata > Mammalia > Rodentia > Dipodidae > Zapus > Zapus hudsonius. Next base: position 15,688 of record PVHP010003978.1, on the reverse strand, counting down.
CACACAATTATATGTTATGTATCACATTTTGCATAAATTAGACTTTATCCTATAAACAAATGCTAGATTAATCTGCTCAGATGTAGAATAAGGCAGGAAAATTATCGCTATAGAGAGCAAAAAGTATTTGCTAGAAATATAAAAAAACTTGAAACTATATATATATATATATATATATAAAACCTTCAGTATTTTAAATAATTTTATAACCCAATTGTATACAGCTTTAGGAAATTTTTTTGTGTGCTTAAAATCAACAGAATGTTTATTTAGATAAACACAAAGAGCTGTATTTTTTTTTTACCAGTTTTAGGAAAGTAATTGCTTATTAAAAAAGTAGGAAGGTGTAGGAATATATGTGCTCTACATATAATGAATATGACTCTTATGCTAATTTGTGTCTTAGTGAGATGACAAATCATAATATTAAGAAAAAATTTCAAGAAAATTAAAAAAATTTTTTTTTGAGTTAGTGCCTCACTCTAGCCCAGGCTGATCTGGAACTCACTCTAGTTCCAGGCTGGCCTTGAACTCACAGCAATCCTACTACCTCTGCCTCCTGAGTGCTGGGAATAAAGGCATGTGCCACCATGCCCCACACAAGAATTATTTTCCATAACATATAAATAGGCCTCTTTCATTTTATTCTAAAAGTACATAAGAACCTAATGTAAGGAGTTATACCTTCAAAGTTATTTTTCTCAAAAAACTTGGTGATAGTATTAAGTGCTTATTCTAACCCATGAAACAAATCTATTAAGCTGTTCAGCAATGAAACTGAACAAGAAATAGTAGAAATCTAGGGAAAGCAAGCATTTTTTGTTTTATTTTGAGACAGGATCTTGTTATGTAGCCCAGACTGGACTTCAAAACTCATGATCCCTCTGCCTCAGCCTCCCAAATGCTGGGTTATAGTCCTGTATCACATATGCAACAATTAGTCTCTTTAATAAGGCATATAAACATGATTTTTCTATGTATCAGCTACTACCTGGCTGAGAAATGAAATGGTGAGAAGTCTACTTTCTTAGAGTGAGAAGAAAAAGTGTTAATGGAGGAAGGTAAGGAGAATATCCTCTTTGTGGTAGAATTCATTGGGAAAATGACTGACTAAACTAGGGATTCATACTGAATTCCTCACTGAAAATTAGAAGGAGAAAAATGACAGCTGCAGAGCACACCTGGGTTGTATGACTGCTGTCTGGATTAGCAGGATAGTGATGGGATGGAAGACCTTGTGTTTAGGTAGATGGAGAAAAGGAAGGGGAGACTGGGTAGCTGGATATCATTTCAAGACATTGCTATAGTTTTCTCTCTGCTAAATTGCTAAATGAATTTTTGTAGAAGAGTTAAAAAGGATCAATATTTTATTTGATTTTAATTAATTCAACATATAGAAAATGTTCTACTGAAGTAAAAAACTATATACAAGGAAGAGAACTTAAATTATAATCAGAGAATGAATTTCTAACTTCCATATAATTCTGTTCTACTCAATTACCTATGGCCTTTTAACTGTATGTTTGGTAGGCTTCTTCTCTGTCTTTACATTATATACCCTCAACTTGTGATAGTATATTTTATTTATAATCTGAAAATTCATATTTACTATTCTATTTTAAAAAATAAACAAACTGGTCATAACAGATAATCACTGAAGGTAAAGAGTGATAAAATACATACAAACATAGAAAGTAAATTGACTTCAACAAGAGGATCCTATACCCAGCCATGGGCATGAATCTTCAGGGTTAGCGCTGATAAAATAGGCAGAATCATTGGTTGGATTAGTCTTTTACAAGGTTTTTGTATTAACCACTCTGACTGTGAAAGGGAAATTCACAGCTTCAGGTGTCATCTTTGGTTAAAACATGATGCTTTCAACTCAAATGTAATTTCTACTTAGTGATCTTGGAGTTTCACATTTTATAATGAACTAAAACAAAGAGTAGAAAAATTAAGAAATTTTGAAAGAAATCAAGAGTTTGTAACTACATAAAAATCTACTTAATATCAAGCAAATATTGCCAGGAGTGATGGCACATGCCTTAAACCCCAGCACACGGGAAGCAGAGGTAGGAGCATTGCCGTAAGTTGGAGGCCACCCTGAGACTACACAGTGAATTCCAGGTCAACCTGGGCTAGAGTGAGACCCCTACCTCAAAAAACAAAAACAAATAAACAAATAAATACTTCTTAAACTTAAAAAAATGGGGTCTGGGGAGATGGCTCAGAAATTAAAAGTGTAGAGCCTGCCAGTTTGGGTTTGATTCTCCAGTACATGTAATAAGTCAGATGCAAAAAGTGGTGCAAGTATGTGTGGTGTGTTTGTAGAGATAAGAGAGAAGAGATTCTGGCACACACAAATGCACGCACACATGCACACACACGCACACACACGTGCACACAAATAAATAAAATATAAATAAATTAAAAAATCAAAAGAAAACTTAAAGAGCTTATTTTTCTAGAAGAAAATCATTCAAAGTCACATAAGGAAGTCTGTGTAGACATAAAATAACTTTAAACTAAAATTCCCTAATCTGAATGCTAAAATTTCTTTCCAATATACAACACTATCTGCATAAAGCTAATTCTTAAAGATGTATAAATAGATTATATATTATATAACTATATTTGCATGCAGATACCTTAGTAATGTAAGGATTATAATCTCTCAACATTTATTAAATAAAAATGTAACAGGGGCTAGAGAGATGGCTTGGTGGTTAAGGTGTTTGCCTGAAAAGAAGGACCTGAGTTCCAGTGCCCAGTAGCCATGTGTCTTGAGTTCATTTGCAGTGGCTGGAGGCCCTAGCGCACTCATTCTTGCTTTCTCTCTCTCTCAAATAAAAAAATAAAAAAATAAATAATTTTTAAAATATGTAAGGGATGGAGAGAGCTCAGTGGTTAAGGCACTTGCCTATAAAGCCTAATGATCTGAGTTCAATTCTCCAGTATGCATGTAAAGCTGGGTGCCAAAATGGCACATGCATCTGGATTTTGTTTGCAGTGGCTAGAGGCCCCTGGTGTGCCTGTTCTCTCTCTCTCTCTCTCTCTCTCTCTCTCTCTCTCTCTCTGTGTGTATCTCTCTCTCTCTGTCTCTCTCTCCTTGTAAATAAATAAATAAAATATTTTAAAAACTGTAACAGTAATTGGGGGGATTTCTCAGTGGGTAAAGCACTTGCTGCACAAGCCTGATGCAAATTTGGATTTCCATAACCAGATGTCATTGGCTGTAATCCCAGCACACCTACTTCAAGACAGAAGACAGAAGAATCCTGAAGTTTGCAGGTCAGCTATCACGGTGAATTCAGTAGCAAAAAGAGAGAGCCTACCTGCCTCAAAGCACAGTGGAAGGTGAGGAGCAACATTCAAGGTTGTTCTCTGACCTTCACATGTTTGAGAATACACACATACACATACATGACTTAAAAAAAAAGCCAAAAGAAAATAGTGAAATCATTTAAAAGTGAATTAAAGCAAAATAAAAAGAAAACAGTAGCTGTTATGGTAGCACAAACCTTGGGAATCAGAGGCAAGAAGATCGCTGAGCCTTAGCCCAACCTGATGGAAGGATGAGTTTCAGGTCAGCTTGGACTACTGAGTGAGATCCTGCCTTAAAGAACAAACAACACAAAACCACCACCACCAACAATAAATACCAGTAAGCTCTTCTGTTTTTAAGCATAAAGAAAACTGATGTAATATTCTTTACTTGTAAGATAAGACAATCTTCATCTGTATTGATTAATGCAGAATCAAAAATTAAGCTGGTGGATTAATAAAAGGTAATTTCTGGAACAGTGACATAATGCTAACAAAATATATTTAATATATTATTTAGTAATAATATAAATTGCATATATAATTTATTCCTAGGTTTAAAAAATTGGTGAGGATGGGGAAAATGTAACTGCTTTCAATATTAGAATTCTGACTATTTTCAAGGATAAAAGTATTTTTAAGACAATTCCAATGTTATATAAATTTAATAATTTGAACATTTACTAAACTCATTTTAATGAGAGTACTAATTTTTTAAGCCAATAAATTATAGACCTTAGCACAAGACATGAATTTTAAGCATGCACCAGAAAAACAAGAGCATCTAATATAGTATAGATTTGAAGCTTACCTTTCATTGCTTTCTCATCCAATGTCCACAGTAACTGCAGATTGCCAGCTCCCTTTCTATTAGAAGCTCAACTACCAACCTTCTTTTAATAACCCTCTAGAGATTACTACAAAAAGGAGCTGATCTATGTCACAAGATCAGTCTTCTGCTATATTATGCAGTTTTATAATTTTTGAGTGTGATTCAATAACCTAAGTAATCACAAGGAAAAAAACTTATAAAACTAACACAAAACTGTAAAATAAAAAGCTGCACCTTGATGAGTGTGAACTGAGCATCGGGGACAGCTTACCTTATAACTAAAGAACAGCTCCATCGTGCTGTAGTAATCTGGGGTAAGTATGACAGTGCTGATTTAATACTAGCTAGTGTGCTGCAAAGAAAGGGAGCTGACAATCTACTGATGCTGGGGACACTGGACACCTAAGGAAGGAGAGGAGCATAAATAATTTCTGGATTTATTATGTATCATGGACATATTGGATACATTAATATATTAGGATGCTTTGTATGTTAAACTTAGGTTAAAGTCACTTGCCTATACAAACCAATTACTTACAAAATTATTTTGTAATGTTGTATTTAATCAATATCAAGTATCAGCAGCAATATAATAAAGAAATTAAATACACACAAGAATGCTTTTTATAATTGAGAAGTTATTGAGTAAATGGTGTTATTAATAGTATTATGCTATACATGATAAATGCATACAATTCTATCAATTTTACATTTGGAGAAAAGTATAATATAAAAACATGACATATATAAGTATGAATGCCACTTTCCAATATTTTTCTTAAAATTGTTGTTAGTGCCCAGAAACATGGATCTCAAAAAATCTTTTGTCACAAGTTTGATTCTTGCCATAGATATAATTTCTGTGATAGAAAATGATTACTGCCGGGCGTGGTGGTGCATGCCTTTAATCCCAGCACACGGGAGGCAGAGGTAGGAGGATCACCATGAGTTCAAGGCCACCCTGAGACTACATAGTGAATTCCAGGTCAGCCTGGGCTAGAGTGAGACTCTACCTCAAAAAACAAAAACAAAACAAAAAAAGAAATGATTATTAATATGTTAATATCATTATATCATGGTTTTAAAGGGAAAATTTTAGTAAGGTCAAGTGGATCCCAACATATTTTTATGTAGTATCAATAATCTAAACTCATATGAACAAAAACACATCATAAGCCAGGTATACTGGCCAGCACACCTTTAATCTCAGCATTCTCAAGGTGGAGATAGGAATATCACTGTGAGTTCAAGGCCAACCTGAGATTACATAGTGAATTCTAGGTCAGCTTGGTCTAGAGTGATATTCTACCTCAAAAACAAAAACCAAACCAAAACAAACAAAAAACCCAAACACCCAGCACAAATAAACTTATTTAATAAGTTTAATAATATTACAGGCTTCTTAGTTTAACTAATATTAAATAAATAAATTAATTTTAATTAATAAATAAATTTTAATTAATAAAATTAATACTGTAATCAAAAATAGTATTTTTTGATTTTTTTTCTTTCTTAATTACTTACCTAGAGGAACTATCATCACATTCCTTGACTCTTGCATATTTAGTTTAGGGAATAAAACCACATTAATCTTGAAAAAGTGGTATTTTTGGTAGTACAGTGAAATCTCTATGTATTAATATGGAAACAGGTGAGTAGTATTTTAAGACTGATATGAGGTTTAATAAACTAATATATATTATTTTTTGTTGAGACCCATTTTTACTGAAGATTAATCTACTAGAAAGGGGAGCATTTACATTTTATTATAAAGGATCCCTCACTGAATACACTGAAGAGTATATATAATATTTTCACTATATTTCTAAATTAGCATTAAAACAGGAGGTACAAAGGCATACAACTACCAATATGAGGCTATCCTTGTAAGTTTCTGTGTCTTTGTATATAGGGAAAACTTGGTTGGCAGATTACATTATTAGCGAGGCAGTTTACTCTTTCTAGGGAAGAAAATCTAATAAGAGACATTTAACAGATGATATGCTATAGATTTCATTTATAAAGAAGAAAGAAGTCTGGACTGGAAATTAACTACTGGCCAAGTGTGGTGATTGGAATGAGATGTCCCCATAGTTTCATGTGTTTTGAATGGTTGGCCTCAGCTGGTAGTAATTTTGGAGGCAAAGTCTTGCCAGAGGAGGTTTGTTGCTAATATTTTATAAAAGTATCATGGGCTGGAGAGATGGCTAAATGGTTAAGGTGCTTGTCTGTAAAGCCTAAGAACCAGGGTTCAGTTTCCCAGTACCCATGTAAAGCTAGATGACCAAGTGGCACACACATCTGGAGTTCAGTTGCAGTGGCTGGAGGCCCTAGAATGCCCATTCTTGCTGTATCTCTCTGCTTGCAAATAAATAAAATATTTAAAAATGTTATCAGAAGCTGAGTAGTTGCATATGCTGGTAGCCTTAGTAAACATGGAAAGCTCAGGCCAGGGAATCATTTGAGCTTAGAATTCTGAGGTCAGTCAACCTGGGCAATATAGTGAGATCCAGACTCCTAAAACACACACACACACACACACACACACACACACACACACACACACACACACACACGTACGTTCAGGGGTTAGTCCAATCAACTTTGATTCAAAAATCATAAGTCCTTTAAATAAATTCCTTGAAGATAAGGACTTGGTTTCAATCTTTAGATTCCCACCAAGTCCCTGGTCTATACACAGCCCAGGAGACATTCAGGAAATACTTACCTAATGAACAATACTACTATCTATAAATTTAATTTACCTGTTGTACAATGTTTTCAAAAGATCATCTTAACTTTCAGAAGCTTTAAATGACTAAAGACAAAATGGGGTTGGAGAGATGGCTCAGTAGTTAAAGGGGCTTGCTTGCCAAGCCTGATGGCACAGGTTTGATTCTCCAGTACCCATGTAAAGCCAGATGAACAAAGTGGCACATGTTTCTGGAGTTTATTTGCAGCCCTGGCATGGCCCATTTTCCCTCTCTATCTCTCTCTGCACACAAATAAATAAAAATCTTTAAAAAAACAATGAAGATAATATAAAGAACTGTCAAAAATCATAAATGAAACAAATGTTAAGAGTAATTTAGTTTATTTTAACCATATTAACAATCAAAGGCATTAAATTAATTGGGATTTCTTGAGGATTCTGAATGTTAAAAGTTCATTACACAATGTAGTAGATTTTATACTTTGATATAAATGACTATACAATAATGTTTATTCGATACCTAGCTGTAAGAAAATGGGATATAAAACAGAGAAAAGAGGAGGAAATTCCATAATTCATCATTATAGCAAAATTTCTTTTTCAGGTGAGGGAAAATAAAATTAATTCACAATTTTTTGTCTTATTATTAGGCTTTTAACATATGCAATTACATGTTATAAGTGATGTTTTATAATGTGATTTAAAAACATTTTCACATTTACCTGTTGTATCAATCTTCACTATATCTCTGTTTTTAAGATTATAATATTTCTAAAAATGAATAATGAAAATTGACATGCAAGTATGCTATTTGTAACTGACTTTTATACGATGGAAAGTAAAAGATAAGAAATCATAATGAATCAAAAGGAAAGTAAGGGGCTGGAGAAATGGCTCCTGGTTCAATTCCCCAGTACCCACATAAGCCAGACCCACAAGGTGGTGGCCCTGGTGTTCTCTCTCTTTCTCTATCTCTCTCTCTCTCTGTATCTCTCTGCTTGAAAATGAATTAAAATATAATATTAAAAAAAGAAAGTAATACTGAATTGAAGCTAAAGTCAAGAATCTTAACTCTCTGGTGGTATCATAAAGAGTAAGCTAACACTGACACTCACAAATTTCACCAAATACAGGTTTTCACTGGGAGCATAGGATGTTTATATAAGATTCTTATTATAAGATGTGGTATGATGTCATTGATTTCTATCCAATTTTCAAAACTTCAACTTGTTTTCTTTTCCATCATGAGTTGGCAGTTACAGACAGGGTCCTTAGCAAATATGGGGTTATATCAGTTTTGCAACCTCAATACAACTGACATTTGGGGCCAGGTTCTTTGTTGTGGGAGAATGCCATGTATACTACAGTATCATTACAATGTAGACTGCTCAGCCTTTGTCCATTAAATACCAGTATCTATGACAAAAGAAAACATCTTCAGAAATTGCTAAGTCTTCTTATGGATGTAGGGATGGATAAGGTTATTCATAGTTGGTAACCACTGTCTCATGCAGAACTCTATGACCACAAAATAACCTGATTTATCTGTGTATTTTATTATAAATTTATTTTAAGAGCACAATAAAATGTATTAATTTGAAATTCCATTGTAATTATTTTTAGCATGCCTTTATCTACCATATTCAAATGTCATACTATTTTGAACCTGTTTTATATGTCCTTAAATCATAACATTTCACAAATATTTCCATGTAGTAACAATGACCCAGCAATATTTCATTTTTTCTATCTATATAATAAACCACTATATCAATATGGGTTGATTAGTCATCTCCCTACTGTTGGACACAGGGATTAGTTTCAAATTTCTGTTATTATAGGTAGTCTGCTAAACATACTACTGGGTGAATTAATTTTGTGCATGTGTATATGCGTGTATGTGTGGGGGAACAAATGAGGACAATAGAAGTTAAAACCCAAACAACATCACTTTGATACAAAGTTCATGTACTTATGTAGCTTTTCTAGAAATAAGTTAAACTCTGCCTTAAATATTGTTAAATAATAAGGTACTTAACTGTTAAGATATATATTAGAAAAGATCAGATCTTATATTTACATTTTTATTTCATCTTGAGAAACTTTCATTTATCATTATTGTCTAAAAATTTTCTAATAGGATCAGGTAAATTTAGTAATATTTTAGTGTTATATCTTTCAGGAAAACTAATTTTGTAGGCTAAGTTATTTTCCAATTAATTATACAAAATTTTATCAACCAAAGCAACAAAAATGCAAACAGTAACAATGGGATTTTTCTGAAGAATCACAAAAACTCCAATGACCTAAATAATGACAAAAATGAAATTAAAAGACTTTGTCAAACTGTAATTTTTCCTTTATCTCAAGTAGTGTTTTCACTTTAAACAAATTTCAGATAGATGACTATATATAGGACTGCAGGACCCAAAAGATGTTAAGTCCCTCCTAAATCAAGTGTACTGAGTAAACTTAAGCAAACTAAAGAACTTTTGTCTTCACATTATTAACATAAAAGGAATTGGTTTTCTTAGATTAAGTAAACAATCTAGATTCAAAAAATGCAGACACTGAAGAGATGGCTCAGTGGCTTAGATGCTTGCTTATAAAGCCCAACAACCCAGGTTCGATTCCCCAGTACCTACATAAAGCCAAATGCACAAAAAGGCACATGTATCTGCAGGCCCTGATGCATCCATTCTCTCTCTTCTCTCTCTGATTGCAAATAAATAAATATTTTTGAAAATGTAATTTTGCATTACAATGAACAGCTCAATGTTAAAAGCTCTGAGGTTTCAAGTGTGTGCAGATGCACACTGTATGCACACACATGCATAGGCCAGAGGAGGATGTTGGGTGTCCTATACTATCACTGTTCCACCTTGCTTCTTGAGGCAGGATCACTCACTAATGCTGGAGCTTGCACCATTTTTTAGAACGACTATCCAGAGAGACCCAGGGATCCCCCTCTTTCTGACCCCCTCAGCACTGGTGTTACAGGTATGCATGGCTATGCCCAGCTTTTTACATAAGAGCGTGAGATCAAACTCAGAATCTCATGCTTGTGCAGCAAGCATATTCTTTAATATAAACACAAAGCCATCCTAAAAGAGTTTGTTAACAAAATAGTCTTTTAAAGTGGAAAGTTGGTTGGGTAAGAAAATGGGAGCATTCTTGTTTACTGTTTGGTAGAAAAAAGTATTTGGAAAGGTACTGAAGGGAAGAAGCTCCCTGAAATATCTAAGTATTTATATCAATCTATATTATGTCACTATCCCAAGTGTAATTTCTAACTTTACTAATAACACTTAGGATACCTATGGCTCCCTGCTTTTTTTTTTTTTCCCCTTCGAGGTAAGGTCTCACTCTAGTCTAGGCTGACCTGGAATTCACTATGTAGTCTCAGGGTGGCCTCAAACTCATGGTGATCCTCCTACCTCTGCCTCCCAAGTGCTGGGATTAAAGGCGTGCGCCACCACGCCCGGCTCTCCCTGCTTTCTTAATCCGATGTATTGCTAGGATAAAAATACAGACACACAGAAGACATGACAACTCATAGCCTGGTGGTGGCAGTGGCAACAGTAGCAGCAGCAGCAGCAGCAACAACAACAACAACAACAGAACAACAACAACAGATAGACAGACAGGCCAAAGGCAAAAGTACTGAGAAAATCCTTCAAAATATATGGGTAGCTGTCTAATTAGAGCAACTGATATCAATAGACTTTTTACAATAATACAACTATCGACACTCATAATGATGATCCTAATCAAGGTTTGAGCTTGCCCAACCTGAAGCTAAGGACTGTTATAAATGCAGCCCAACAACAACAACAAAAAATCACTAGCTCTCTTAAAAAATGTTAGTTTTTCTGGTGATTTTTTTCTTGTAATGTGATTGGGCAATTTTCAAGAGTGAACTCTGGTAGATGACAACATTGTGCCAAAGTGTCAAAAAGTTGAACACACACACACACACACATACACACACACACAAAGTTGAACACACACACCCCATTAAATTGTGTTCATTGAATGGTTAAAATAAGGATTTTAGTGAATATTTAAGCTTTTCTATGTTTCATTTATCGAGAAAATTCAGTTAAGTGGACCACTTTTTCTTGAGAGCTTGTTTGGAGGTTCTAGCAGGGGAGCGCAGCTACTTGTATACCCTTGACCGAAGACCGGTCCTCCTCTATTATAAGGGAAGGTCGTCCTTTCGACCAAGCGCGCAGCTTCGGGAGGGACACACGTGGAGCAGTGAGGGAAGGAAGGGGACACCCGCCTAGCCAGCCAGATCAGCCGAATCAACCCTGGCGATCAATGGGGTGACAGATGTTGCAGCCAGATCGCCCTCACATGCCACTTTTTCTTAAATGATGTAAAAAATATAAATCAGTATTAAATAGCAAAATATTCAATAATGTTAATTCCTAACATTTATCATATTCAATAATAGACTTTGTAAAACAAATGGGGAATAATCTTGAGATGCAACCTTTTTCTATTTTCTTTAAGCTGTGTGGTCATTTCATTGAAGGCTGAGATTATCTCTTTATATGAACAGTCGTTTAGGAAGTTTAATCCAAGGGGAAAAATCCTTATCACATATTGACAACTTCATTAAGATTATCCTTGCTAAGTAAAGTTCCAAGCATTCCTATTTCTTGATGAGTGGTAAAGATATATTAAAAGCAATATGCAAATACCAGGAACCATGTACAAGTCTGAAGGCATAAAAAGTAATTCATTAAACCCTACATATAATGTCTTCATGAACTACACTGTCAAATATTTATAGTTTCTTTTATTTTTTTTCTATTGGATCCTCTGAAAAAAGCCAATATGCTTATACCTCACTTCTATTTTACCTATGAAAGTGAGAAGGATGGCTTTATAGAAAAACTCTAGAACACTTGCAAGTCTTTTTCTCTTATAATACATGCACAAGGACTGAACTGACCAGTGTTTAACACTATGCATTAGAAACAAAAAGTCAAATGACTATATGGGAACAAATTAAAGTCATGTTTTAAGTGCAGCATAAAAAAAGATTTAACAAATTTATGAATAGAACTCTGCTTAGTTATGAAATATGAACACCTAACTAAAAACAAATCACTTTTGAAAATCTTCAATTATGCTGATTTTTATAATATAATCTTTCCTACTATGAATATGAACATGAAGCATTGAATAAGTTTAAGGAAACTTCTGGCTACAGAAAAAATGTTTTCATATGAATTTTGTTTGTGGAATGTATCACAGCAGTAAATTTTTATAAAAGTCTTTCACATCAACAGCCTTCCAGATAGTGAAAGTATACATGACATTTAAGGGCCTAAGCCATTTTTAAATGGAAATATTTTTGAGATATAGTTTCTCCTATTCTCTGATGGTATGTTATGTGTAATATTTTTTGCTGATGACTATTAGTATGAATGTTAATTTCACTTCTTAATTACAGCAAGACTTAGAAATATTATGAGAGACTTTTAAAATGCTTAAGATTCTTTCACTATAGAATTAAGTAACTTCAGAAGGTTGTACTTTTACACAATTTCCAGCTCATCCCTTTAAAGTGCTCTCAACATGCCTTTCCTAACAGCATGTAAAACAACTATTACAAATCAGCTTCTATCAAACTTGCTGAATCACTAATTTTATTTTATACCAACAGGTTCATTTGAACTAGGAGTGGCTTCATGATATTCTCAAGACATAAAACAATAACTTTAATAAATGATTTATTTTCTTCAGTTTGAAGGCTTCCTCATTTATTTATTTGTGTATGTTTCAGAGCTAAGATATAATCCAACTATAAATGCCAAGTAAGTAAGTATTATTCATTTAATAACATGGAGCCTTTTACCAAGGTGGGAGAATATATAATGTTATCATAATGTAGTCTCTCAAGGAAAAAAAATTAAGGATTATGAATCGAGTATAGTAAAAATTAATTTAAAAAATCTATCAGCTGATAAAATTTCTTTAAAAAGTCACCTTGGTAAGAATAAAAAGTATTGGGGGTCTGATTAAATAATTTACATCTGCTTTCAGATTACCTTAATAAAGATTTTAACTTACTAAGCAATAAACTTCTATTAAATGTACATAATTAAGACTATTTGAAAGATAAACATAATCTAAAAATACCCATCAAAACAATAAAAAAAATCAATCAGTAAACTGGGAAATATCTAAAACTTTACCTGCTATAAACCAGGCAAAGAAAATAAATTTTCTTGCCTTTGATACCATCTTTGTGCATTAAAAATGGAAACTAGACCACATGGGAGAAATAAAAAAAAACATGATTTCTTTCAGTGCAAATTTCCATGTAATCCAGAGCAAGTTTTTAAAAGGCTTTAGAAAAAATTCAGGAATAAATTTTAATGCTGAGAATAATAGATAGAACTTTTGGATTAACACCTACCGATTTTTTTCTACTGTTTTCCAGATCTTTGAGTTCATTCTCGATTTTTGTGATTAATTCCCTGAGTTCATCAAGATTAGTGCAAATAAGCTAAAATAAAACACAAAAACACAGCTTGATAACACATAATATAAAACACCAAAATGTGGTAACAGAAGCTTTTTTTAAACATACACTTAAAATTCACAATAATTTTTTCTCTGCAATAGTATAAGCAAGGAAAGCTTCACACTTTTTATTTTAAGAGATATTTACTTGTTACGATATATGAACTTTGGGCTTAGTATAAAATAACCTAAAATTTCAACACTGGTGATCTTATTCCATATCCCCATCTTAGTTTGCTTTATAATCCAGTTATTTTCTTATTATTAACTTTCAGCCCAGAATGACAAAGATCTGGAAACTCACTCTAGATTTCACAGGTCCTGAATGATCTTTAAGAAACATTTTCATCAGAAGTCTCCCAGCAGGTGAACAGATGCATCCCTGGAAAACTTTTATTGCCCCTTTGTTTTGGTTTGCTAACATCCCTTAGCTCTTGCTGTTGGTCATGCTAGGAAAGGACTGCAACAATATGAACTATAGCTCAGATATATTCTTAACATGAGCTTAATAACTTTTTGCTTGCTTATTTTTTGAGACAAGGTATCACTATGTAGCCCAGACCATCCTCCAACTTATCATCTTCCTTCTTCAGTCATATCTGTTCTGGGATTTCAGGTGTGGGCCATCATGCTCAACTAAGCGTAACAGATTTTACATAAAATCATCGCAAATGCAGCATCTCTTTCCTTCCATAATTGTATGGTTCATTTTAATTTACTCTGCTAACAGTGGCAAATGGCCTAAATGATTACTTATTAACTGAGCTAGTCGGTTTAATTACAAAAGTTTTAAACTGTGAAGTATGAGCAAAAATAGCAAAAATATTACTAATTACATTTTAGATTTTATTGAGCTATTCCATTGAGTATAATGTATTTAACTTTTTCCTCAAAGTCATTTAAGCAGTTTAAAAGCATCCATTGTAAAATAGAAATAAAAAATAATGAAACAAAATTGCAACTATACAGACATGGAAAGTTTCATACCAAAGAAAGTCTTGTTAAAATGTTTATGTTGTTGTAATTTAAAAACTCTTATCATAACTTATTAAATCATGAATTTTAATTGTCCCTATATTCATATTAATTTTTATGTAAGGCCATTGTTTTCCTAAAAAGGCACACTTTTTCTATTCCTCTTTTCTTGAGACAGGATTTTACTCTGTAGCCCAGGCTGGCATTGAATTCATGGTGCTCATCTGCCTTAGCCTACCCAGTGCTGGGATTACAAGTGTGAACCACCCTACCTTTTCTCTTATTAGAAAAACAGATACAAACAACAGTAGAAGTGGGTTACAATAATATAATTCCTTATCACTATTAAGTGATACAAATAGGAGATGGGGAGTGCCTAAAAATTGTTAATATGCCTTTGATTTATAAAAAAGTTCAATATGGTTCAATCTAATAGATTAAGAAAAAATCATCACAGATATTATAATTAGTAGTAACAATTACTTATTTGAAATATCTATAAAACTTCAATCTTATAAGCAAATTGGGATAAATATATATGTAAGTAATACAAATTAAGTAATTTTAAGGCACAAGACGTGGTTCAATGGTAGAGTATTTGTGAAAACAAAAACAATTTCAGAGTAGAAAATATTATACAATCATGTGGTAGAAGAGTAATCCTATATTTATTAGACATTGTGTATTTTATTTTATTAAATTTGGTGCTTAAAAACATGCAGATGGACAAGCAATGGACTGTCCAATTATGTAAGTAGTTCTAAACCTAGATCATCTCTTCAGCCTTTACTCTATCTAGAAAGCCATAGTACAATGTTGGCCCAACGACAGGTTTGTAGCAAGTACTCACAGCTGCTATATCAAATTTGTCCCACAACCTGAGGATGGCAAAATCCCTTTTCACTGAGCTTCATGTACTGGTTAATATCACAGTATAGATTTCTCATTTGCACGTATGGCAAAGCCCAGAGAAAAGTATTACTTTCTATTTATTTATTTTTTAGTATTACTTTTACCTTAGTAATCTCACTATAAAATGAATAAGGGTGCACTTTGTGTGGAGTTTGTAGAAATTTATAGGAACAATGAAGTGTCAGGTGTCTTCCTCCATTGACTGTCACTGAATCTAAAGCACCACTCATTCAGACAGAGTAGACTAGCTTGACCAAAGAATCCTGTCTCTGACTCCAAATGCTGGGAGTATAAGCAGGCCACCAGTGGATGCTGTGGACCTGAACTCTGGTCCTCACACTGGTGAGGCAAGTTCTTTATTCACTAAATGTTCAACACTATTTTTT
>PVHP010003977.1:0-74614 GCA_004024765.1 Zapus hudsonius | reverse complement strand
AGAGAGAGAGAGAGAGAGAGAGAGAGCGCACCAGGGCCACCACCTTGTGGGTCTGGCTTATGTGGGTCATGGGGAATTGAACCAGGGGCCTTAGGCACTGGAGGCAAGTGCCTTAACTGCTGAGCCATCTCTCCAGCCCTACCTTGCTTTTTATGCCTTGTTTTCCTCACCTGTAAAATGGAACTAACAATTGTGTATACCTCATTGGGTTATTAATGAAAATTAAACACATTAATTCATGTAAAACGCTGAGAGCAATGCTTGGCACATGATAAATACTTAAAATAAATATTGACTATTTTTGTTTTTGTTCATTTATTTATTCATGAACTGTTATGCACTCAGAGAAGCAAGTGAATAATGAATCATATAATCTCTTCTTTTGTGGACTGCACAGAGAAATTCTATGATTATTTTTTTCACTCATTTAAGAAATGTTTGGGCTGAAGAGATGGCTTAGCAATTAAGGCATTTGCCTGCAATGCAGAAGGACCAGAGTTCGATTCCCCAGTGCCCATATACAGCCAGATGCACAAGAGGGCACATGTGTCTGGAGTTCATTTGCAGTGGCTTGGAGGCCCTGGTGCGCCCATATTCTCTCTCTGTCTGCCTCTCTTTCTCTCTCTCTCAAATAAATAAATAAAGTATTTAAAAAAAAGAAATGTTTAACACCCATTCATAATTGCCTCAAAAAAAAGTGCTTTGCTGGGCATGGTGTTGCATGCCTTTAATACCAGCACTTGGGAGGCAGAAGTAGAAGGATTGCCTTGAGTTTGAGGCCAAACTGAGACTACATGGTGAATTTCAGGTCAGCCTGGGCTACGGCAAGACCCTACCTCAAAAAAAAAAAAAAACAAATTAAAAAAAAAGAAATGTTTATTAAGCATCTTCTGTGTGCCTGGTGCAGGACTGGGCTGAGCTGGGGACACAAGTAAAGGAAACGTCTCTGCTTTCATGGAGGCAGACGGGCATCTTCACCACCTCCTGGGTGGTTATGGTGATTGTTGTCTTCTAGGAGGGTAGCCTCAAAGTTGCTTTGTGTCTGCATATTGTCACAGGTGGACACCAGCTGTCCTTCAGGGTGTGATCTTCTTCAGTTCCTGTTGGGAGCCCTCCTTCTCTAAGGCTGCTCCTTGGCTTCTGTGATGCCCGCAAGGAGAATGAGGTGGTGGTGGTAAGGGTCTCTCTAGCATTAGCTGAGGTGGGGGCGGGGTCATGCTTGGGTTCAGGTTTGGATCCTTGGTAATAACCATTCAGTCTGGCAGATGGGATCTTATCTCACTGCAGCCTGAGATGATTTAATGTAGGTCTTGTTGGTGGGGGGTTTTGTTTGCTGCACTATGGCCTTTAGGGATCATTTCCTCAGGTGGCCCCCTAGCCTTGTGCAGCAGGATGCATGCTAAGATGCAGAGAGGAAATGGGAAGGAGAAAGCCTCATTGATCCTTACTTCCTAGCTCAAAAGATGGGACACACACTTGTGAGGGGCTCTGCATAAGAAATGGGGGCCTTATTATCAGAAGATCTAACATCATTCTGCCTGGCTGGGATGCAGGTCACCATGGTGCTGGCCTCACTGCTGGCTCCTTGTATGCCTCATCGTTTTTATTTAAAGGATTAGTTTGTAATTTGTGTGTGTATGTATGTGTGAGAGTTCATGCATGTTTGCATGTTCATGTGTGTGTGTGTGTGTGTGTGTGTGTGTTCATGGATATCTATGTGAGTACAGGTGTTCAGCCGGCATGACACACATATGGAGGTCAGAGGGCAACTTTGGGGTCAGTCTTTACCTTTCTACCTCATTTGAGTCAGGGTTTCTCTCTGGATTCTCACTCTGCTGTTGTTTTTTGCTGTGCCTGCAAAGGGCTTCCAGGAAATTCTCCTGTCTCTGCCTCCCACCTTACCATCAAAGAGTCCTCCTATAGCTTCTGGCTTTTTTTTTATGAGGGATCTGGGGATTGAATTTGAGTACTCTAGCTAGCGCTTTCTCCACTGAGCCATTTTCTTCTTTTTAATCTCATATGCCATGCTGTGAGGTAAGTGGTACTTATGCAAGTGTATGGTCTGGTCTATGTTTTTGTCTTGAACAACTCGCTTGCATTTTGTAGGCATAATGAGGCTTCATCACTCATGTACACCAAGTAGAAAAGCTGACCGAGAACCCAGAGTAGGCACAGGACATGGACCTTTTTTTTTTTGGTTTTTCGAGGTAGGGTCTCACTCTAGCCCAGGCTGACCTGGAATTCACTATGTAGTCTCAGGGTGGCCTTGAACTCATGGTGATTCTCCTACCTCTGCCTCCCGAGTGCTGGGATTAAAGGCGTGCGCCACCACGCCTGGCTCAGGACATGGACCTTTTGAAGCTTTACCTCTTTTTATAAGTGATGAGATGAGACGTATCTCAACCGCACCTTCACTCGGATCTCCTGGTGATCTTGGGTGCAGCAGAGCTTCGTAAGCCTTCAAGCATCTGTAATAAAACATTGAAGCATCTTGACGCAGCACCCACAGCTCAGACAACAACAGAGCCTCCAGCCAGCTGGGCCACAGACTTCCTCTTTTGATACTCAACCTCTCTCTTATATTTGCTCTTTGATGATTCCTTTTTGTTTGTTTGTTTGTTTGTTTGTTTGTTTTGAGATAGGTTGCTGAGGCTGTTCTTGGCTTCCTGATCCTCCTCCCTCCACTTCCTAAGTGCCAAGATTACAGGTGAGTACTGCAATGACCTGCTGGGGATCCTTTATTTTAACCCATGGATAAACTGGGCTTAGATATGCTCAATAACTTGCTTAGGATCACCCAGGAATGTGGTAAAACTTAGGGGCAAACTCTTACATGTCTGACCACAATACCCAAAACTGGAATGTTGGGAGGTGGGACAGAGAAGTCAAAGAGAATCTCTGGACTCTGGACGTCAGCTTTGTGCATTCGTATTCATGGAATCTGTCTGTGGGTTGTGGTCTCTCCTTTCTGTTGGGTATCTCTCGGCCCTGGCCTGGCTGAATCCTTACCAGCTAGATCAGTTTCAGAAATACCCACTAGAGACACAGAGGATGCAGCCATGGTCAGGCTCTGGGAAGGAAGCAATGGAGGACTCTGATCTGATGCTGGGGAAATTGCCCTGCCTGACTCCCTGCACTCCCTAGGGCTCATATCTGGTTTACTCCCAACCTCCTCCGCTGCCTGCTGTGCTTCTGCAGAGCTTCTGTCTCCTTGACTCAAGGTCTTCATCTCCCTCCAGTCCTCCTCTGGCCCCATGCTTTGAGAAGCTGTGTCAGGCAGGGTAGGAGGCGTCTAGCTTCTACTGGAATGCATTGCTGCCTTTTCCAGAATTTCTCTGATCTGTGCTCCCCCCCCAAAAAAAAAAAGGCATCTGTTGTTATTATGAATGAGATGGGGAGAAAACTTCATGCCATGGAAAGAAAAGTTGGAAATTTGCCTCATGATAGTCCTGACCTCAAAATTCTTTCTTTGCCCAAAGTCTGTGACATTTGCAATTAACCTGTTTCTGAGCCTTTTTTTTTTTTTTTTAACTTTCTGTAAAACAGAGCCAGGGACACCTTCCTCACATGGCAATTGGGTAATGAGTCTGAAGGGCTGAGTCGATCTTACATTGGGGCAGCAGTCAGTAAATGGGGGTTCTGTCATCCTTGGCCTGGAACAGGACAGTCTGGAGCGACTGCTTGGTGTAAAGAGGGCTCTTTGCTATGGCACTCTGGCCACAGTGTCTGAGGGGACCCCAGGACAGGCTTTGGATGTTGAGGTAATTATGGAGGAGCACTGTCTTGAGAGCCCTTTTTGACTTGCAGTGCATAAAATGATGTGTCTGTGGGCAGGTTGCCCTCCCTTGTGCTCCCCCGAGACCTGTGTGGAAATAGCCTGTTGCTGCCCTTGGTGGAGCTTTGTGGAGGTACCAGTGATGGTGTCACAAGCCTCTGGGGTCTCCACGCATGCCCAGAAGAGGTGTGTCTTAGCCCTTCCTGGGTGCTTTCGAGTAGAAGGAAGACGGTCAGAATTGTCTTAATCCTTGTCCTAAGTGACCATATTGACGAGTAAATAAACATAAACTTATTCCTACAAGTCTCCCCATCCTAAGCTGTTTTCTGTGGCAATGACATGGCCATCAGACTGGATAGTTGGCTTACAGTTCTGGAGGCTGGAGATGCCGAAGTCAAGGGCTCACATCTGAGGAAGGGCTTGCTTGTTGCATCCTAACATGAGCCCCAGCGTGCATGAGCGAAAGAGAAAACAAAGAGGAAGTTTCCAAGCTCTTCCTTAACCAGATTTGACTCCCGTTATAACTGAAGGACTCCAGTGATAATCTACTAATCACCCCTCCAAGCCCCCACCTTTCAACACCGTTCCTTTGGGGATTAAGTTTCCAACACACAGACTTTGGGAGACATGAAGATCATGGTGCCACTTCTTTCTTATACCCAAGTCTCCAAATCCTCACTTTTATGCCTGTGTTTCCAGAGATCTTGAGGTGTCTGGTATGAAACCCAGGTAGGACAGGCTGGTCCCAGCCTAGGCCCTGCCTAGCGCTGGTGTATGAAGAAGCTGTGGAGTAGATAGTAGCTGGTCCTCCCCAAGTCAAAGAGACATTCAGTCACCGGGTTACCCAGAGGGGTAGGAAGAAAATCCCATGACTTCAAATACCTCTTCTCCTTATCCACCACTCGGACTGTGTTACCTTCGTGAATTCACAAGCCGCTCCTTTATCGTGTGGGTAACGCACTTACACTGCATCGTTTATGAATGTGTTTTAAGAGAGTACTTTGGTATTTAAATCAGACATTTTCAATGCGCTACCGTAGTGGTCACTTTGGCCTGGCAGCTCTTCCTGAATTAGTATATCTGATGCCTCATTATTTGGAGCCTCTTGGGGAGCTACCCATGGTTAGCAAGGCCCCTTCTTAATAGGCTTTTGTTGTCTGGGGGCCCTCATTGGGCTCTCTGCCCCAAGCCTCCCCTGCCTCAACCTGGGCTGAGCAAGAGGGCAGGCTCTGGTGTGTCTTTCTGTTACAATGATCTCTTTGGCTCCTCCTCTTAATACAAAAGACCCAAGTCCACGAGCAGAGTAAGTTATTTGTAATGCGTTTTTCGAGCCCACATTGCAATATTAGCCATGACTGTCTGCTGTGTAGAAAAAGGAGGAGTTTGTGTTTGAAGTTTAATCCAGCCTCTACTTGAGCTCGGTCCCTGGGCAATCCTTTTTTCTGCCGCTGAGCTCAAACAGCCAGTTCTCAGGTTTGATCTTCTGCCCCACGGAGCCCTTCCCAATGTGAATTTGAAGAGTTTTTTTTTCCCCCTCTCTTAACCAGGGAGACTTGCAAAAATAAAGGGAATGGGGAATATGACCGTGGCTTGGTAGCATGGGCACCCATAGTGGGTCCTTTCCATGACTCCCTGTCTGTTTTGAGGAGAGACACCTACGGGGCCCACCCAGGCTGCAGCCTTGGGGAGATAGGCATCCCTTGCTTGAGGTCTCTGAGGAACCCTTCTGAGCGCTCTCTGCTGGTGGACGGCCAGCACTGGGGAGTCTGGGAGTGCTGTCTGGCATGCAGGGGGCAGAGAGAAAGGAGGGAAAAAAGGAAGGGAAATGAAAGGCGAGAGTTTGTCGGGAACTGGTGCTGGCGGTGGAAGCAGGAGCCGCAGCAGGACAGAACCTGGTGGCCTTCAAAACTTTTCTTCTCCCCTCTCGCCACATGACTCGGAGGATGCAGGCAGTAATTAAAGGACCCCCGGATCTTCATTTTCTGTGTCCATGCCTTTGATCCGGCTCATGTTGGGCGGCTATTTTCATTGTTCCTGCCTTTCTTTCATTCTTTTTTGATGGTAGAAATGATCTTTGATTCCCGAGTCGGAGGTGGGCAGGAGAGTGGTATAGGTCTTACATAATGTATCTTTCACATCTTATTTTTAAACGCAGGCATAATCAGGGCCAGGCAGAGACTGCCTTCATTTCCACCTGGGGGAGTGTGTGTGTGTGTGTGTGTGTGTGTGTGTGTGTGTGTGTGTGTGTGTGTGTGTGTGTGTGTGTAAGTGGTTGCCTACCCCATGGTGTTGGCCTGAGGGTGATAAGGCCAGGCAGTCCTGTGCAACTGAATGAAAATTACTAGAGGAAGGTTCCCCTCCACCCCTTTCTAAATATAACCTGGAGGGAGAGTTTTTTCCTAATTGTTCCTGGATGGGGAAAATATGCCGAGAGAGCAGGACACACCTACTCAGCCGGGCTTCTCTTGGCATCTGTGAGAGGTCCTGCATGCGCTTTATTAGCAGATGTTAATAAACAACGGGGGACGAGTCACAGAAGGTGGTTTATGAACCAGTAACTCAGCAGTTGAGATACACCGGAGGTGCTCAGCCACGTCAGGATGTGGGAGTCACAGGGCTGGTGTCACCATCCAGTCGTGTTCACGTACCCTCCTTGCACTTCATCTTCTCCCACAATAGACATCCTGTTGTGGACACAATTGAGGAGGAGAGGCCCGTGGTAGGAAGCCTGGAGTCTAGGCCTGCATGCAGGATGCTTGCATAGTGCATGGACTACAAACTCAGTTGGTGACAGGGAACATGTAAGTGGTGCTTGGAAGGAAGCCTGGGCTTGTGGGACTGCGAGGACCCCAGGCTACCTGCTGTTTCAGAGGGCTGCCTCAGATTGCCCAGGGGAGCTGGACATTTGTGTGCTCATTGGAAGGTTTTTCGGTCTGTAAACAGTAATGAGAATGGTTGGGAGAAAAGAAAGCCTAGATGTAGCTGGAGAGAGGTAACTCGAGCCCTAGCATTGCCCAGGCATGGTGGACCAGCAGAAAAGTGTGGGAGGGTCTTGGCCCATCCTTCACATTCGTGGGCCCTACTTGGAAGGACTGTGACTCTGAGAGGCTGTGGGTCACCTATAGGCACCAGGTCTGGGCTGGAAGGTTCTGCAC
This sequence comes from Zapus hudsonius, assembly GCA_004024765.1. Lineage (NCBI taxonomy): Eukaryota > Metazoa > Chordata > Mammalia > Rodentia > Dipodidae > Zapus > Zapus hudsonius. The sequence goes on along the minus strand of PVHP010003977.1, from coordinate 67,684 downwards.
TCCATGCTCAAGGTCTCCTCTTAGCTCCACTGAGTGCTCTGTGTTCACAATGTGAGCTTGTTTTGCCCTGTGTGTGTGTGTGTGTGGGGGTACAGGCTCAGGAGGCTGCCGTGCTGTCTACCTTCCCCAGGTTCATGTACCAGGACTTTCAGGCACTGGCTTCTTTAGTTGGCATTATTGAGTTCCTACTGTGTGCCTGCGTCAGTACTGAGTGCCAGGCATGTAATAATGACCAAGGTTGGCTTCACTGCCCAGTGTGGAGCTCACAGTCTATGAGGGAGAAAGACAATAGACAACTCATCACATAAATAATAGGGACATATTCTGTGTTGTTAGGCGATTTTGCCGTCCTGTGACCATTATAGTCCGCCATGGCCTAGGTCAGCTTCCCCAACTCCTCAGGGACCCTTGAGGCAATCAAGCGATGAGCATGAGGTAGATGAGGCTGACATCACACAGCAGACTGTAAACTTTATTTTTTTAGAGGAACCCATCCTAAACTAATGATAAAAGTACAGGCAGGTAAACTCCTAAGTCTTGCATAGCATAACTGCTTATTATCATTATTTAGTGCTATGCACTGACCCCAGTGATATGCATAACTTTCACAGACTGGCAATAAACTTGGTGGTCTTATGTGCACCAGCATCACCATGGACACCGAGTGGCACACTGTGGTGCAATACTATGACAGTAGGAAGTGTTCAGTTCCATTACAGCCTATGAAACCACTGCGCAATGAGGTAGGTCTACATGGGAGGCATCGTCGTTCTTTGACCCACAACTGCCCATTGTTGTGGGCTTGTAAATGTGCATAAAGAAGTGTGTGAGGCGTGAGAAAAGCAAAGGCATCTCCCAGAAGGAGACTGAGAATGAGGGAGGGGGTGATACATAGAATTATGGGAGAGAGTAGAGTAGCTAAGGGAGCTCAGAGACCCAAGGTAGGAGGATGATGGGGAATGGGGGTCATCGCTGGTGGTGTTGGGATGCCCACTGAGCAGTGGGTATTCGTGGAGGGAGGGGTTGTTACAAGGTGGCACAGTGGGGATCTGAGGTCTTGGTAGTCGATGTCGCTTGAGCAGCTGTTCTGGTGTTGGCACAGGGTGTGCAGATGAGAAAGAAATCATATTCTAGAGCCATTTTAGACCGCGACATGGACTTGACCTGGAGAAGGGCTGAGGGCAAGGGAGTGTGGGTGTCAGGATACCCTGAGAATAGAGGGTCCTTTCCTAGAGAGGGTGGGATGTGAGGTGGAGAAATTGTTCCTTTTTTCACAGTGCTAGGTCGGGGAAGGGACTTGGGATAAGGGAGATGAGAGCACTGATGGGAAATCCAAGGAACCAGAGCCTGGTTGCCGTTAGCACCCAGGGACATCCCCATGCTGCGTCTCTGGCCAAGTGCATCTATCCTGGCTCAGGCCAAAGTGGTGTCTGTTGAAGCCACAGGGAGTGAAAACAGGGGATGGAGCCTGGCCCTTGAGTTTTTGCCTTCTTTTTTTGGGAGGCATCTGGAACTTGGTTCCTACCTTCTGGAGGGATGCTGACTTGCCAGCCCCTGAACTTGTATACCTAGCCTGGAGTCTGTGCCTGTTGGTTATGGCTAGATAGAGGTGCCTGTCTAATCTTGCTCCCTTGTCAGTTCTGGCTGGCCCAACTGAGCCATGTTACTGGCTCGTGGCACCTGCCTTTCTTTAGCCAGGGGTATCTCTTACCACTTGCTAATCTGACTGTACATAAGTTGCTTTGCTTGACGTGAGCAGAGTCAGGCACATGTGGTGCCTGGCACTTGGAGAGCCTGGAGGCCCACCTCCCTGCACTGTTTGCCCGGTGCCCCTTCTTACGGCCTACCACTTCGGCAGTGTTCTCTTGAAGCTGTGTTGCTGTGGAAGTCCAGGGCCTGTTTAGCCTGACACAGGGCCTTGAAGTGGCTCCAAGGTTCTCCGGGAGGACAGGACCTCCCAAATAAGCCTCTTGCTCCTCTTCATGAACTAGACTGCTGGTCCAAGGCCAGGCAGGTCTCCTAGATTTGTTACCCTGGGGCACGAGTCTGGTGTCATGGGCCTTTTCACCACCTGGCCATCCCCTTGGGAGACTCCGCTCCCCTGCCCTCATTTTTGTCCCTGAAACAGGCTTTACAAGGGAGACATGATTGGGTCTGGACAGGCAGTGGGGAGGCAGATGGATGCCCCACACAGATGGTTTTCTGCCTGCAGCCTGGGGTCTTTTTTATCCCTGTGCTCTTTCTCTCCTCGTTCAGTTTTTGTGCCAGGTGAAAGGCATTGATATTCTCATGACAGTTTGTAAATGTCCCTTTAATTTGAGGATCTAAATATCCTTGGTATATCTTGCTGTTTTATTATAGTTTTACAACTTGAGAATTCAATAGAGGAATCAAAGACAATGTACTTGGTTGAATTTTTGAGAAAACTATTTCTCATTATCCAAACACTCTATTTTCATGTTTTATCTTGGTCCTTATCCATATATGTGTGGGTTCATGGGATTATAATTGGAAACATCCAGTATATTATGGGTTCTATTTTCCCCATCAGGTTCATGGTCTGAGCTACCTCCATGGTCTATGGTCCTTAGTTTGTATTACTAAGGGCTCAAGGACCCAGTGTGATATGGAGGCAGGGCGCTCAGCTTCCTGCTCAGCACATTGGAAGTATTCAGGTGGCCTCTTCCCATTTCCTTTAGGGTTCTGAGATGCTAAGGGGACAGTTGCCAATACATCTTGTGACAGAGAGGAAAGAACTCTGAATTCGGGTTCCCAAGAACTGATTTCTAGCCATGAGCTACTCCTGATTAGCTGCGAGTGAACTTGGCCCTTTGTCTGCTGGGAATCAGTGTCTCTGTCAAACAAGGAGGGTTGACCTCATTCACCTCTGACATCGCACTATTTGGAAATCCAAACAAGGAAAATAAACTTACAGTAAATAAAGAAGAGCATACTTATTAAGTATAGGAACATATATTAAGTACTAAAAAATATATGTTCAAAGTGGAGTGACAACTCTAATCCCAGCATTCCAGATAGAGGCAGGAGGATTAATTTGAGGCCACCCTATGCTACATAGTGAGACCTTGTCTCCAAGAAAATGAATGAAAAAACAAACCTTTTTATTATTAAGTATGGAAGCATACTCAGTCTTAAGCGTAAGAATGCACGGATACTCCATATGGAGTGTAAAGTGGTTTTCTTTGTAGCTCATGCCCCAGCAGGGATTGTCGACCTCACTGTGGTCTTCACATGGGGTGGTGGGGGGCTTGTAGAAGAGCCTCCTTGTTCTTGGTCACCACTGAATGTCTTTCACACACAGAACAGCTAAGCAAATATTTGTTGGTTGAAAGGGTCAAAGAGTAAAGTTGGTGACACCGGGCTAGGCGCCTGACATCTGCAACAAGATTGAAGTTGGCGAGGACACAGATGGGTGGCCAGGATAGGTCATGGGCCTAGAGGGGTCGCTTCTCATGACGAGGCAGGAATGGGATACTGTTGGGTGCTCTGCAGACCCCGTGGCTCCCTGGCTTTTCACAGATACCCAGTGGGGATGGGGCCCTGTGTTGGTGGCAGTGGAGGCACCTGTTCTGTTGAAGTCTGAAATCCACTCAGAACTGCTGACACGGGTCACAGGGCAAAGTAATCGTCACTTATAGAGTGTCTGTGACAACATGCAGCATCTCCTTTCCTCATCTCCATAGCCTGGTGAGGTGGGAATTGTGACTGTCATTCCCATTTTACAGATGAGGAAACAGGCTCTCAGAGGTTCTGTGATTTGCCCGAGATCGTGCTGCGAGGAAGCGGCATTTGAGCCAGGGCAGCCTGTGTGTGTGACCCCTCCTTCCTCCGTGGGCTCAGCACCCCATGAGCCTCCTGCCCTCCTCTTCCATCTCTCAAGCCCTCCTGCCATGCTCGGGGGCGCCATCCCATCTGTCAGAGGTTCTGTTCTGGCCAGATGCCACATGCCTCCTGGGATCCCAGAGCAGGACAGTTGCTGCTTGAGGGAGGTGAAGTGAATTCACAGGCCTCGGCCTCACTCCAGACCCTAGCCTATGAGAGTGGCCTGAGGGGCCTGGCAGCCTGGGGCGTGCTCCTGGGGCTGGCCTTCTGTGTCAGCCTCCTTTCCTGAGCAGGTGGAGTGGGATTGGCTCGGGAGCTCATTCTGGCTCTTTTCCTTGGTGGTGGAGGGAGGCTGGGGGAATGAGGTGGGGGCTGTGAGAGAAAGCTTAGGACAAGGAGACCAGAGAGTAGAACAGCCAGAGGAACCTCCAAGGGAAAGGGAATGGCAGGCAGCAGATCTGGGAAGGCCAGATCTGGCTCCTGAGAGGCCAGTAGAGAGAGGAGGGGGTGGACAGGTAACACCCAGAGGAAGAGAAGCAGGAAAGAATGGAGGAGGGCTGGGGAGAAGTGATGTTCAAAGGCAGGAGAGAGATGGGCAGGGTGGAGGAGAATGTCAGAAGAGGTGGCCTCTGTCAGGTACAGGATGAATTCTCGTGTTTGAAAATCATACTATGCAAAGCTTAGAAAATTACAGTTACTGCTTCCTACAGCCTCCAGGGGCCTTCAGGAACCAGGGCCAGGTATCTGGGATGGTGGTCCAGGCTGTGGGCTGGACAGGCTCACAGGCTGCCCTTGAGGCAGATGGGTCCAGCAATGCTACTTTTTCCTTTTTTTTTGTCTTGATGTTGGGGTAAGAGGGTTCCATGCAAATCTCATGATGCTATTCTGCTTTATAGTTCAAGCTCTGCTATGTAGTCTGCTTCCTGAGCCGGGCTTTCTTTCTGTCATCTGCCAATGTGAACTTCATAGTGTTAATACAAGTTTGTTTGTTTGTTTTTTTCCCTCCCTTTCCCACCCCAAAGCCCTTAGTGACCAAAGCTGGCCTGCCCAGGTGCTACAAACCAGCTGTCAAGAGGTAACCCGTGTTCTCCTTTCCATTTAGACTTGGGATTGGCTGGGTTTGGATACTCGGGGTGGCTTCTGTTTTCCTCAAACTAGAGCAGTTACTACCATGGTTGAGGACCCAGCATGCCTTTGATGCTCTGGCATTTTCCTCAGACCCACCTCTCACTTTCCCATTCCTAAAACTTGTGTTCGGTCCCTGTAGCTCTCTAGTTTGCTTAGCGGAGGCCCAAGACCTTGACTCTCAATTTTGGACAAGCCTTTGGTTTCCACACTGAGGAGTGATGGCTGCCCAGCCCTGGGTTCACAGAGTTGAGGATATGTGGAGGCTGTCTTCCATAGTTCCCTCTCTACACTGGCTTTGATTAGCACAGGCCTCCCAGCTTAAAGGCTGAGCTGTCACACATGACTGACTGGCTCCTAACCTGTGTGCTTTTGGGCAAACTGATACCCAAAGACCCAGCGGGCTCTGGCTATTGGACAGACACTGTTGAGTCAGGTCTCACTGGCTTATAATGATTTTTGTTTCAGATCAGAACCTCTTCATACTTCTCATTTGTTCATTCTATCATTCATTCGTTCAATGCTTGGTTGAGATTGGTCTCGCTAAACTGTGTGGCAAAGTCCTCAACACCCAGGGCCTCTATGGGGGTAACAAAATTTTCAAGAGAAACCTGACAATACTCAACATGTCTTTTGTGAGTTACCAGCTCCTGGTTGTCAACCATTTCAACATTAGACCATGTTCTGCTCCTGTGGATGACATCATATCCTTACAAAACTGAGCTCTTGGTGGTTGCCCTAGGTGAAAAGCAAAAACCACAGAGGAATCTACATGGTAAGAGAAATAAGAATAGCAGGTCTGATGTGCTCTTGAGATTGGAAAAGTTACCCCTGCACAAGGGAAAGATGAACTTGGCGAAGGTTTGGGACATTTCTCTTGTAGCTGTGGGAAAGCCTTGGATGGTTTGTAAACAGCAGTGAGCTGAGGTGACCTGTGCTTGGCTGCTGGGTCGAGATTGGATTGGGCCTGGGTGACTGTGTTGAGAGTCTTCTATAGTGGTCCAAACCAACCATCAACCAACACATCCATGATGGCTTGCTTGGGCTGGGATGAGCCAGCAAAAGTGAGCAGTTGGATAGACAGATGGCAGGATGGACAGATTTGGAGACAGCCCAGTGTGTTGGGAAGGGGTGAGGACATAGAGAAGACAGAAGAGGAGCAGGAACATGAGCAAGAGTGATGGCCAGTGAACACCTTGCTCTGCTGGTTACATGGTGTCTTACCTAATCTCTGCTCTGTTGCTGTCACTGCCTCAGGTCAGGGGCTTTATCTTATTCCTTGCTGATTCTCCATAGCTCAGAACCGCCACACCTCACACGGGATCCAGAGGGACTCTGAACAGTTCCTTGTATCAGAGGGGACCAGGTCTAAATAACCCAAATATACCTGTCCTAACTACGTACAGCTGTTGGAAAAATAAAGCACATAAATCCAGAGTAAAATGCAATTTTGATTTTATTCCTAACAGTTAGTTACTAGTGAAATGTGTACAGTGCAGATTCTCATCGAGCAGGTCCAGTGTGGGGGTCAGACAGGTGAGACCCTTCTAAGAGGTGCTCATGACTACCAAGCCATCCCTTCCCTATACATCCCTCCTATGCCTTCTGATCTCCAGAGTGTCACCACCCCAGGCACCAGTGAGATTTATCATTTATTTATGTGATGAGTGTGAGGCACCCAGTACCACTGTCCCTATGTCCTCAAACAGAAATTCTTGCTATGTCCCATTCTGGGGCTCCAAGTGAGTCATGGTGCTGATGAATGTGAATCTCTCTCTCTTTTTTAATGAATGTGAATCTCTTCAAGAGCAGTATTGTTCATAGGTCCCACTCCAGGTCATGCCCATGCAGCTAGGGGCGTGCTGGAATGTGCTTGCTTGAGCAGGCTTGCCCGTGACTAACTGCTTGTGTTCTGTTCAGGGTTTCCTGCCTGTGTGAGGCTCCACCTGTCTAGGTCCAGATGGTCAGGAAGTCTGGTGGGCTGACAGACACCTCTCCCCTTCCCTTCGTGGAACAGAGTCCCATTAGAGGGGATCACTTTTCATTTCCTAACGGGGGACCACAGGCCTCCTCATGCAGTTCTGAGTTATTTTGGTGCCCAGGACTGTCTGGGAATGTAAATTTTCCAGGTGGACAAGGCAGGAGGTTGTCCCCACTCCTTTAGACTTTCCAGACTTTGGGGAATTCAATCTGTGATGACACAAAATGGGGCTTGTGAGCCGGAGTCAGCTGAACCTATTTGTGTGTGCATTCATTCCTGTGTGTAGTTAGCATCTGTTTGCTCCACCATGACCAGTGCTCCGAGCTGGAGGGCCACAGCAGATAGAGAAGACTTCCTGGAGCTGGAAGTACCACAGGGTGTGAGCACATGTGTGCGAGCATGTATGTGCATATGTGTGTGAATGTGTGCATGTGGAAGTATACAGAACACACACGAACATGGGCGATGTGCATGGCTCGCAGGTTCCATACATACGCAGGTGCTTGTATGGAAGTGCACACATGTGCTTGTATACAGGTGTGTGTGCAGGTAGGGCAGGAAGAGCCCAGCTTGGGTGCTGATGACATCAGCTTTGGAAACCTCCCTGGCCCACATCCATCCCAGGCTGAAGGCAAGGAGCCGCTGTTGGGTAGAGCAGATTTTGTAGCTTGGCTTCGTGTGCGTGTGAGCACTTGGGTGTGTTTTAATTAACTAGAACATTTGCCTGGAAATGAGCGGCGGCAGCAGCAGGCGCAAAGGCAGCTGGAGGGGGCGGGGCGACGGCAGTGTAGAGGAGCCCTGCAGCCGCCTTTCAATGTGCTAGTCCCAGCTGATGGTGCCCTGGGAGCCTGGAGTGCCAGGCGCTGGCCGAGCATCACCCCAGTAGGAAAGATCTTGAATGTGGCTGAACTCTTTGGAATTCTCAGGACTCCTCCCACCTAGTCAAAGATGACCTGGTTAATGTCTCCTGCACAAGTGGGAATGTGTGCCACCCCCTAACGTGATCAAGGGTGGGATTTGAACCCATGACCCACACAAGATTGAGCAACTGTCTCCTCCCTATCCACTGCTTAGCACCGAGCATGTAATGGGTCCTCTGTGTATCTTTGTTGCTTGAATGAGCCAGTCAATAGAGGAAGTGGACTCTCAGGAAGTTAAGGAATGATGTCTCCAGGGGTCACACAGCTAGAAGTGTTCACTTTGTCTCCAACCTGTGTCATGCTGGCACCAGGAGACACCTCTAGGTGAGTGCACACGAACCATAGCCTCACTCTTGTCACAAGTGGCTCTTCACCTGTCTGCCGACGATCCTGTCTGTCTCGGTGGTGGGAAAAGGGCCTTGCTAGGCTGTTTGCTATGGGAGGGTTTTCTCTCCTGAGGGTGAGAGGAGGCCAAACCTGCAGGTTGCCTGAGACTGAGTCCCTAGCTGAGATACGCTGGTCACTGGGCACTCACAAGTGGTACTTTTTAAAGACACCTCACTGAAGGGCTTGCAGTATCACTGGCTGCCATCCACCCCTGAGCACCCAAAAAGAGGGTCTTGGACCTGTTTCCTCCCCGTGACTCTACTTCTTCAGGCCTGCTGCCTCATGAATCTTGTCATCTTTCTCTGTGCATAGCTTCCTCCTGGCTAGTGGGTCTGGAGTGGACTCTGCTGTTGACTGGCCTTATGACTCCAGCAGAGTGACATCATCTTTCTGATCCCACTGCTCTACCTGGTGAAGTAGCTGGTGTCCCAAAGACTCTGGCTGTTACTCACCATGTCCATTTGCTTGACACCTGTGTAAGACGCCGTGGGCACCTGCTGTAGACCCTGGGCGTATGTCTGTCTTATCCCTTAGGCACAGGGTGGGTCAGGGACACCTAAGCTAACGAAAGGGATAAGCTGAGTTCTCTGCTGTCCTTATGCTTGGTCTTACACTCCTTCTCACCGAGGGAGAGCTATGGAACCACAGGCACCATTGAAGTGGTTACTTCTCTGTCCCTTTGCTCCATCGATAGCTAAATTGATAGAGATTGCAAGGGTCTCAGTGAAGTCCCATTGCCTCCACGTATATATCCATGTATATATCCCTGCTGTATCTGCCTGTCACCTGGGACAGTGCCACTTCTCAGGATGCATGCTACCTTTTCTTGCTTCGGCTCTCACTATTGCCTTTATCTTTTTTGCTTTTTACATTTTATATTCCTCTCCCCCCTCCCCATAAATTAAGACCCAGGACAAGACCTACTTGTGCTTGGAATTCCTAGTCTCTCCGTCAGGATAGAGCTTTCTGGGCTGGAGGGGATCTTTCAGGGCTCCCTTGATGCTTGCCTTGTCTCTATGTCAGGTCCTGTGTTTCTTCCTTATGGGCATGTACAAGAATAGTGCATGGCATTTCTACCCAGCAGCCATTGGGCTGTGTGTCTTGGCATAGTTATGTATGGAACCCAACACATTTGTAGATGACAGTGTTGGAAAGTTTGGACACCAGTGGTAGAGAGTTCTCATCATGGTGATGTCCAGGCACAGGAAAAGAGATGTGCTTGCAGCTGTGTGTGTAAGCATGTATATGTGTACCCATGTGTGCCTATGCATGGTTGGGCTCCTCTACTCAATGCCTCTATTTGGTTTTCTAAAGAAAGGCACTTGCTTTAATTTTTAATTAGACATCAGGGCAGTGAGAGAACCTGTCAGGCACAGCTTGTCAGGTATACCTCCCTTAGGGCCGGACACCAGAAGTCCTCAGGGTGGTGGGAGTCTCATAATACCAGTGAAATTGTCATGTAATTATTTGTAATGTAGAACTAGAATTTTGCCTATGCAAAAATGTTTGCCCATAATAGAAAAAAATACGGATGAAGAGAAACTGGTAAGGAATGCATCTGAGGGGTCATGGGGTACCAGCACCCTTTGGAAGAGGAGATCTCCCTGCCCCTCCCGTCTGGGATTCCTGCCGGAAGCCTCAGCCTCCATCAAATGAGATTTCCCCACAGCCACAGCTGGGGATGTGGTTAGCATATTTGTTGTAGGTAAGATGATCTATGCAGCGGGTGTCAAGTGGGGAGTAATTACCCAGGCACCAGGGTCTGGGAGCTAGTCTTAACTGCTGGTGGAAACCTGCCCCTGGGCTCCTGTGTTCCAGCAAGGGCCCAGGCAGGTGCAGATAGCACCCCTGAGAAGCTTCCAGGTGGGGGCTTCTCCTGCTGGGACATCTAAGGTGTCCAGTACTTTGGTCAACTGCTTTGGCTGTGGTTTCCATTTGGCTTTGTCAGTGACTCTGGGGACATTAGGTCTCTGTGTGTGCCTCAATTTCATCCTTTGGGAGCAGGAATAGTAAACAGTACCTACCCATAGAAGAATAAAGAGACAGTGTAGATCCATAATTCCTTTTTCACAATTCTGTGATCCAGAAAGCTTGCAAGTGTGTGTGTGTGTGTGTGTGTGTGTGTGTGTGTGTGTTATTCATTTAGCAACACAACTTGACCTGAGCTGCTGAAGTCTGACTATTTATCACGTTTCTTGGGATGGGGGTTCTCTTTGCTACAGAAACGTCGGTATGCTTGGTTGCTTCTAAGAGTCCCCATGTAAGAAATACACTATTTCCTTCGTAGACTGTGAGAGGGTCTGAATAAAGGCCATGCTTGACCACAGTCTAGGTGTGCCACTTATGGAACATACAGGGAGCCCAGTGGACATCAAGTGCAAGTGTCATGTGGTTCCATGGCAGAGTGGCATTGTCTGATTGCTGCGTTTCTCCTTTCTGTCCCTCACTGATATACATGCAGGGCCCTTCAGCTGCTTGTCACTTGTCCTGGCCCAGAATGTGCGCATATGCATGGGTGCTCACATTTTTTTTTCTCATTGGCAGGAGGTAAGATGAACTATGGCAGAATGACTTTGTGCTTGGGACCTCCAGGAAGGGTCAAGGCCACATTCTGGGGGTCAGCCTTGAAGTGGTTGCTGCCCAGCCTATACCCCCTGCTAGAATGGAACCAGAAGGGATCCTCTTCATCGGCTACTTCCTCCAGGGGCAGCCATCCTTGTGTTAGAGTACATGCTAGGTGCATGCTGACTCCATTGCTCCAGGTGGCCAGGCTCAGCTAATGAGAGACACTGGGCCTTCCTAAGCATGGGATCCTGTTGGCTCTGAACCATCTTGGGAAGCAGCGGGATATGCAGCCTCATGTGCCCATGAGGGAAGGCAGTAATAAACAGCCCTTTATTTATGTATTGATGTTGCTTCCCTCAATCAACTGTGCAGTTCTCTTTGGGCAGTGCTCTGGGCACTATTCTGCCCATGTGACAGCTTTTGTAAGAGTTCCCCTCACTTCTGCTCTGTACACACAGGAAGAAGATGCTTGAAACATCTCACCTCGAGCCGGCATTGTCAGCTTAACTGTACTCTATGCTTGTGTTGTCAAAACCAGCTGTTAGGAAAATCTCCACTTCAGATTAGTTGCAGTCTACCTTGGTTCACAATGAGGCAGTGTGCTGTGTTCCTTGGGTTTCCAAGTTTTTGGTGTTCAGGATGTTGGAGCACATAAAGAAATTGAGTCTCACACAGGGACATGCTTCTGGTGGAGATGGCACAAGTGGACACAGGTGAAGTCAGAAAAGCAGGACACTGACTCCTGCCTGCCCTTCTTCTTGCCACTAGGGCACTGCCTGCATCTGAGCCCACCTGCCGACAGAACAAGGCAGGCAGGGCAGGTGCTGCGAAGTGACTCTTTCTCTGGTCTTGGAGTCACAGCCCTGACTCAATGACCTATGGCCTCAGCTGGGACATAGGAAGATTTCGTCTGTGTTCTTTGGAAAGAGCCATGTGTTTCTGTGGCTTACAGAAGCGGGCTGTCTGGGTGCCAGGGGCCTGGGCAAACCTGCTGTCAGCCCATTGCTAACACCCACCATGTTCTGGGTGCTGTGCTGAATGGCTGCACCTCAGGCCAGTGCCAGCTACTGTTCTTTTGGATCATCACCAGACAGAACTGCCCTGCCACAACACTGTTACCTGCATTCCGGCCCCAGGGGTGAACATCCAGCTCAGCACCAGCTTCCCTTGACTTTGTGGCCTTTCCTCCCTCCATTGAGGGGAGCCAGCAGATTGTCCATGTGCCGAGCATCTCCTTTCCTTCCCACCCGAGTTGCCCCAATAACCCTATACCTGACAAGAACACTTTACAAAAAATCTCCCCAGTCATTCTCTGATCCTTACTGTAGCCTGTGAAATCCCAAGACCCAAATGAGTGGAAACAGGTTCAGAGCAAGGCTTGGATAGGCTCACACAGCCTTGGGTAGGGAGGCAAGATCCCTAGCTGGTGCTTGATTCCTAGCCCTGCTGGGCCACTAGGTGCGAGACAGGGTTAGGATACCATCGACAGTTTTTCTCTTGTGATTTTCTTCTGAATCCTGGTGGTACCAGAGTGAAGTCTGAGTGGTCCCCTACCTGCTGAGCTCAAATATGGGATGGGCTCTCATATGGACGCTCTGCTGCTGATGGCCTGCTGGTTATATGAATATGGCTGTAGGGAATCAGTGAGGTGATGGGCTCTCTGGGTCTGAGGAGGAAGGTGCTCATGTCCTTCTCACTGGGTGAATGGTGTCGCCTCTGAGGCCCATGCAAGGAGATCAGTCAGAGTCAGGACCATTTCTGCTCTCACCCTGTTCTTAGGCTGACTGAGTGCTCCCATGTGGAGGGAAGGATGGACACTGAGCTAGGCTTCCTTCTATCCTCCAGTCAAGGAAGAAGGGATACATCATACCATCCTTATTATATAGTCCAGTGTCCAGATCCCACTTCTGATCTTTTGCTAGTGCTAATCTGTTGTTGCCCAGGTAACATGTCCAAAGAAGGGGCCACAGGGGAGGGCAGGATGGGTAGAGTAGGAGTTTCCCAGGAAGACTTGGCTGTTATTGGGAGCCAGTCTCCAAGTTGTGGAAGCTTGAACTTCCATCCTCACTGTTTCTGGCTTTAGTGTCCAAGTCTGTGGAATGGGAAAAGGGTTCTTGCCCACTCTTCTTCCTTAGCATGGGATCTGGGGTACTCAGGATGCTGTTCACCCCTGTGTGGAAAGGGGCTGCACACTTGAATCTGGTTTAGGTGATCCAAGGCTCATGAAATCTTGGGAACCAGCAGCCACATTCAGAACTTCCTGAATCCCTCTCTGGAAATAGTTCTTCATTGGGGGCTTAGACTTTCTCATCCCTGGAAGTCCTGAGGAAAGTGTGCAGTGTGGAGCAACCCAGGCTGAAGCAGGACCACACATGCAGATCCCTGTGCATCCTGCTCACGACCCCACCATGTCAGCCCAGGCTCCTCACCTCTCTGAGCCTCACTTTCCTTGTCTGAGTGTGCAGATGACAGTTATATGGGCCCTTGGTGATATGTACAAATGTCATCTAAGGGCTGGGAGTTGACTCAGTGGTTAAAGGCTCTTGTTTGCAAAGCAAGTGAGCCTGGGTTTGATTCCCCAGTACCCACATAAACCCAGATGCACAAAGCATTGCATATACCTGGAGTTCCATTTGTAGTGCTAAGAGTCCTTGGGTTGCCCATTCTCTCTCTTTCAAGTAAATAAATAAAAATGTTTTTTCAATTGCCATCTGACTTTGAGTAAGCATCCTTCTAGAAGTTTTCCATCACCCTGGTTGGTTACTCTTTACCCCATGTTTAATATCTCATAGTTAGGGTAGTTCTCCTTATATCCAGTCTGATTTTCAAAGTTTCGGCTAACTAAAGTTAATCATCAATGAAAACTTGAAATGGACATTCCGGAAATGAATAATTCTTAAATTTCAAAACGAATGTTGTTTGAGTGGCCTGATGAAATCTTGTGCTATCTGCTTGATCTCTCTTGAGGTAAAACTCATTCCTTTGGTCCAGGGTCCGTGTGGTATCTGCTGCCTTTAGCAGCAGTGCCCTTTTATCCATGGAGGATCCATGCCAAGTCACCCCAGTGCATAGCTCAGCTTGTCCCAAACCCTATGTAGATTGGTTTTCTTTCCTACACACAACTGTGACAAAAGTTAGCTTATAAACTAGGCACAGTACGAGATGAAAAATAATCCTAGTATGTTTGTAATGATATATTATGAGAAAATTTATGTGAACGTGCCCCTCTTCAAAACATCTTAATGTACTTGGACCTTTTCATTAAAAGAAAAGGCATATCTAAATTGATAGTATTATTAATTTTGTGCTTTGGGCCATCATTAAATAAAATAAAGGGACTGGGGAGAGGGCTCAGCAGTCAAAGTGCTTGCCTGCAAAGCCTAAGGACCTAGGTTCCATTCCCCAGTACCCATGTAGAGCCAGATGCACAAAGGATTTCATTTGCAGTAGCTGGAGGCCCTGGTATACCCATTCTCTCTCTCTCTCTCTCTCTCTCTCTCTCTCAATAAATAAATAAATGAATAAATAAATAAATAATAGAATAGTTTCTTGAATACAAACCTTGTGGTAAAGCCAGTATTGACATCATAGGGGCAGATTCATCAGCATATTTCTTGCTGGGCAGTGTGTGGCCCTCGCCCTTAAATCAGTAGAGACATTGGTTTCCATTTGGTTTTGTGCATGAAGAAGTGGTGTTTGGCCTGGCATGCCCAACTCCAGAGTTCCAAACACATTTTCTGTGGGCCACGCCCCCAGGCAGTGCTGAGCCTACACACAAAGCTGCAGAGTGGCTGGTGAAGAAGCTGGCCTGGTCTCTGCAAGGGCCTGGGAGGGCTGCTGGCTGTGCTTACCCAGCAGCCTGCACCCTCATCTCCGCCTTCCTTCTTTCTAGTGGCCTCTATCCCCTCCCTAGGCCTTTTGTTCCCCCTCCTCAGTTGCCCTAATGACTTAGCCCAGGTGGCAAGTTGAGTAGAGAAAGGACTCCGGGGAAATATGAGTCCTTGCTACCAGCCTGGGACTCAGGTGTGCACACAGTGACCCTCCCCTGGGGGTCTGTGGAGCCAAGCTCCCCTGCCTCCAGCTGTTAGCTGGAGGAGTCGAGAGTATTGTGTGCACATGTACCTGCCGGGGGTGTATGTAGCTGTGGATGTGCGTGACCGTGCATATGTCACCACTGGAACGTGACTATGATACGGACCCTTGTGCATTGAGGAGTGTGTAGGTGGCTGTATATCTTATGTGTGTTTCTACATGTGGTGGAGGCTGGTGTTCAGGCTTTCAGGCTTGAACGAGGGGCCCCGGGAAAGTATGGCTGGGCTCGGATTACCTCCTCTGCTGGTTAAAACAGCCTTTGTAGAACACAGCGACACACATGTTTAGATAATTAGAACAAAAGCCAAACAACGAGTCTGTTCAAAGAGAACTAGCAGGGTGGGGTGGGGGCCGCCTAGGACCCAGGGTCCGCATTCTGTCTCCCCCAGCTCACTATGGCTCTCTCTGCGTTTTGATCACACTAGTTGGGAAATCCCTTTGTTGCTGGAGAAATTGACATTGGCCTGCACATTGCTGCTGTGAAGTTTGCTGTATTCCGGGGCCCACTCAGGGACGGCAGGCCATTAGGCGCTGATTAAATGAGCTAATTTTAATTTGTTCAGTGGTTACAGATGCAGAGACCTTTCCGTGCCCTTTTCTCCAGGCTCCATTTAGTTATTAATGTCCCCCACCCTTGAAAAGAAAAAGACCTTCAGGTTTCCCTTCTCTCTTCCCATCCTCCCTTTTACAAAAACATATGAAACCATTTTTAACAAGAACTTGTGCTGAGAAAGAGGGTTCCATGATGGCTCTGTGGGAATGGACTCCAGAAGTGCCATGGACCCTCTGTGCTAAGCTGGGGGCCAGGCATGGACCACCCACTGTGGCTGAGTGGGTGGCACCAGATGAGGCCTACTGAAAGACTCCAGTCTCCTCTCTCTCGCCTCTGCCACGCTGCCCAGAGCTCAGCTGCCCTCATTTGTTACAAAACCTCTGTTCTTCTTTAGCCCCATGAACTCTCCATGTCTGTCTGTCACCTTCACTGGTTTGTGAGCTCTTCAGGGTGGGAACTACCCGTGGGGTTCATCCGCTTACCCCTACCTAGCACCGAGGTGCCTGGAGCCTGTTAGCTAACCTTGGTTAAATAACTGGGTGACAGAATGAATGATGCATGAACAAATGGCTGTCCCCTGTCTCATGCTAAGCTCTGTCTGCTGGACCTGGGGCCCCACAGATTCTGAATTGCTGGCTGCAGTTTTGTGTCCTGGGCAGTTTTTCTCCCTTGTGGGATAGGGGTCCACCCCTTCACCCCTACTCTCCCCCCCCAGCTGTGGAGTGGGAATGCATTCCACAAACCATGCCATGGGGTGGGGGAGCTCATGCCTGTCTGACGGGGCTGACCCCAATCCCCAGGCCCAGCTCTGCTGGGAACCTGCCTGACAGCCTCACAGAGGGAGGCAAAGGGAAGAAAATTGCGCTGTTAGTGGCTTTTTACAGCACTTACGGCCAAGTGGGCCTTGGGAGCATAATGTGCCAGTCACGAAGGGTGCACAGAAAGGAGGGACTGTGTGGCTGTAGCAGTGACAGCCTGGCCCTGTGTCAGCTGCTAGGTCACCTCCTGCCCTTCCATTTTGAGCAATACCTTCTGCTCTGGCCGGGCATCTTCATGAAAGCAGCTGAGCAGCAACCAGCCAGTTTCCAGGCCTGGTTTCCATTTGCTAAGAGCTGCTTCCCGCAGACGGCACCCCACCCACCCCACCCAGGGGCCTCCGATGGGCTGTCTCCCACCCTGTCCTGGCCAGCGGGGTGTGACTGAGAGCCCCTTTGTTGCCTCTTTTTGGTTCTCCTTTCAGCCCCAAGCTCAAGGCCAGGCACTGGAGCCCCCGTGCCAGCCCAGGCCCTCCCTCTCTGTGTGCTCTAGTGCCAGAGCTGGAGGCAAAGCTCCCCAGGCGCCCCTGGGGCCTGAGCCTCCACCAGGCCAACATCTGGACGCTCCTGGCCGGAGCTTGCTTGGCTCCGTCTTCTCCCTCCCCATCTGTTGCCCCTCCTTCCCTAAGGCCCTTCCTCTCCCGGCTAGCTAGATTCCCCACCAAGTCCACAGAGGGAGCACACCCTCAGCCCAGCCTTCCTGGGCTGCTGACGACGCTGGGCGGGTGGAGATGCAACCCGGGGTTGAGGTCACCCGTGGGCCAGTGGAAAGCACTTGCCCTGCCCTCGCCTGGCCCGCTGCGGGTGCTGGGAACACGGGCTCAGTTCTGGCCCTCTTGGCATCAGCTGCTTGCCCCCGGGCACTCTGGTGAGCCTGGGGAAAGGTAAGGGTAGGGTGGCGTGGGAGGCATAGGGTTGGCCATGGGAGGGGGGTGGGATGAATCAAGCAGGAGTCCTTTGGAAGCTCCCAGCTCATTAGGAGTACTGGAATGTCTGTGCAGTGTATCAAATTCAGAAGAAAGGAAACTTTTTTGTTTTCCTGAATGAGATGATAAAATGAGGGGATGGGCTTCTAAGGAGGCACTATTAGCTGGGGTGTAAGTTCTGCCTTGGGGTCTATGGTGTGGCAGTGGGGCAGTTGTGGGGGGGTACCCTGTTTTTTGATCTAACTCTCTCGCTTCTCCCCTGCTCCCTTCCAGCTGATCCCATTGGCCTCCTGTTCCTCTGTCCTGTGAGGGGTCTCGGTTTGTACCCACTAGGTTAGTCCATGTGCCTTTTGAGCGGGGCACCCCAAGTGTCTGCTGACCCCAGATCCCTTCACACGTCAGCCGCTCTGCGTCTTCCCCACCTGTTCCACTTCTTGTCTCACAATCCTTGGCCAGTGAGGAGGCCACGGGGGCACTGGCTTCTGGGCCTGACCTGGCCACCCACAAACCCCTCCTGTCCTGAGCATTGGTGCCTTCACTAATGAGAGAGGTGATGTGCCACGTGGACAAGGATCCAGGCCTCTGGATCGGTTCCTGGCACCTTGCTGGGGGGGATCGGAGGCGGGAAGAGAGGGTTGCTTCTAACCAGCCACTTGTTCTCCTTGGGAGGAGACTAGTGAGGTCCTTTCTGTTTATGTCGTAACCAGGCTACCGAGATGGCAAACTTGGGTTCTGCAATTACACAGCGTTTCAGCAGCAAATTGATAGGATAACGTGTTATTATTGGCTACTGGGTTAATAGCTATTTTGGCAGGAGTACCAATCCTGCGTGGCGTTGCTGGCATCGTCGTGAGGATGGCGCAGTGGGGTAGAGAGGAATGGTGGGTGCGTCTCATACAGAACAACAGACCCTGAGAACCCTGGAGTCCTTCCTCCCCTGCCAGTGCCTGCTTGGAGGATGCTCGGCCCTGATGAGTTGTTGCCAAAACTAAGACCAGAGAGTGTGGGAGAGCAGCAGCAAGCCACACAGTGAGTGGGTCCCTGGAGGGCTCTGGGGCACAGGTTGGCTCGTGTTGTCTGAAGGCAGGACATGAGTCTTCAAGGGGCCCAGGCTTGCATCCCTCATGTCTGTGTGCCTTTTGAGCTGGGGCACTATGAGTGTCTGCAGGCCCTTTAGCCCTATGCACCTGCTTGCCTGCCTCATTTCCTGCCCTGGAGTCCCTGGCTGGAGGGAGCACCATGTTGGCATCTCAGAAAATGTCCCCACATTGGCAAGCTTGGCTTCTGGGTGCCTGCACCTACTGATCCCCTGCCTGGAATGCTCCTGCCCTAGATGCTGCCCTGGCTTGCTCCTGTGCTATCTTCAAGTGTCTGCTCAGATGTCACCTTGTCACTTGTGAAGGGTAGCACCTCCTTCTCCATTCGTTTCTGTTTTCCTCCTGTTTTCTTGGCACCACTTGAATCACAACACATCGATGTCTTGCTCTACTCGGCTGGAGGGCCTGATCTCCTCTTGTTACAATGAAAGCACACTGAGGGCAAGGGCTTGGCTATGACCGTACCTTGTCTCTGGAGTCTTGAACAGGCTAGCAGAGGAGGAGCTCATTAATACTTATTGAAGGAATAAACAAATGTAAATTGCTATGTCACTTTAAAAAATGGCTGCCAGGCAACAGGTGACTCACAGTCTTTCTTCTTGAAGAATGATTGACATCAGGGTCCTGTTATTCCTATCCTCAAGAAGTGGTCAGCAGTTGAGAGAGAGAGATTCTCCATTATTGGAAGGGACCATTATTGGAGGGGCTTTAGGTGCTCATGCTGGTGTGTGTGTGTGTGTGTGTGTGTGTGTGTGTGTGTGTGTGTGTTCTCTTGGGGCTCAGTGTTTGGATAGTGGGCTTGACTTTCTCCTTCCTATATTAGCAGGAGATGTGTGAGGAGGTGGGAACTGAGGATGCTCATGGGAAGAGAGTTGGGAGCAGGAGTGTGGTTTGCCAGGGTTAGAGTCCTGCTGTGCACCAGGGGTCTCCTGGGCAGTCACCATTGATCTGGAAGAGTCATGCCAGGTTAGGTGCATTGAGTGTTTCCTAGTGCCAGGTGCTGGTCCAGACCCAGCTTATCTGATCTTATCCTTATTGCAGTGAAGGAGATAGGAGGCTTTCTGTGCCCGTCCCTCTTGGTGAAGCACTCAGAGGTTCAATAACATACCCTAGTCCACACAGCTGGCTAATAGTGAGCTAATATTTGAAGCCAGTCTCTCTGGCTTTGTCCAGATGTCTTGCACACAGCCCCATGGGGCAGGGCTTTTACACCTAGGGCAGAGTGAGTCATAAGGATGGCACTCTGCAGATACTAGAGTGATTGGAAGCCTGATGGAATCAATGAATGCAGGAAGTTTCCAAGATGAGGAGGAGGTACTCACTCTGGCATTGGTTGGTCCACTGGGCAGGAGATAGAAGCACAGATTGGGGGTTGGGGTGATGCTTACTCGTATTTGACTGGTCTCTTTCCCAGGAAAATGTACCAGGGGCTGCTTGACGGTTTCTGTGGAGGGCTCACTTGTTTAGGAATGCCAGTTAATTGGGGGGGGGGTCTCTGGTCGCTGGTGAGGTGATATGTGCCACATGTATGTGGTGGTATGCACATCACACTCACTCCATATCCTAATGCTCTAGAGTGTGGGTTGCAGGGAGGCAACCACTTGAGGGACTTTTCCAGAGAAACATGCAGTCTCCACCCCAATCCCAAATCTCACTGCTGAGCCTGTCTCTTTAAGAGCAGGGAAATCTCAGCTTATTATCTTATTAAGTCTGGTCTGCACAAACAGGGGCCCCTTCCCTGTCTGGTGTCTCTTGTTTTAAAACCTTTTCTCCAGAGGTTTGGCCTGGGGCTGGCTGGGCTGTTCCTTTTGCCTTCTGGTACCCCCACCACTCCCTGACCTGTCAGTGCTTTCTTCCTGCCTCCAAAACGTCCTTTCAAATAAAAGAATGACAAATGTGGGTCACCCTGATGACTGTCATACAGTGTTGTGGGTTCCGAGACCCACAACAGAGCTGGAGGGGCTCTCCTGGGGAGGTCCCAAGTAGATCCAAGTAGTCAGGAGCTCAATCAAGGTCATAGACCCAGGAGGTGACTCCTTGCTTCTTTGTAGTGAATTAACATCATTGGTATGTTCATTCATTCATTTTCTTATTCTCTCATACAAGTATTCATTTATACTATAGTTATTGACTTCTTTATTTTTTTCCAAATTTTTATTTATTTGCACATGTGCACAGGTGTGTGTGTATGTGTGTGTGTATGGATGTGACAGGAGTTCTTGCTGCTACTACAAATGAACATACTTGTGCTACTTCTTGCATCTGACTTTCAAGGACAGCTTGGGAATTGAACCCCTGGCCAGCAGGCTTTACAAGCAGGTGCTATTAATCGCTGAGCCATTTTTTTCGATACTTCAGTGTTTTATCTATTCATCCGTTTATTCATGTCATAGTTACCAAGTGCTTCCTGTAGTCTGGGCCCTATCGTTTATTCGTTCGTTGGTTCATTTGTTTGTTCATCCATCCAGCAGAATTATTCCCAGGCACCTGTGGGGCCCCCAAGGGTCAGGAAATCCGTGGCTTAGCCCTGCTGTCTGCAGGCAGCTGTAAACCCTGTGCACCTGTGAGCCATCCTTAGTGTGCTTGGGAGCCGATAGGAGGGAGGGTGGCTGGAGTGCTGAGCAGGGAGGAAGGATGGCGTAGGGAAACGGAAATGGGCTATGGGGTTTCACTCGCCAAGTATGGAGGGACTGGGGACACCGGAGCTGGCCATGGCAGACTGGGGCCTGACGTCTGTATGCACGTGTTTGCTTGGACCTGGGCTATGGGGCTGTGGTGGGTTGTGTCGAGGGAGCTCTTTCATTTCAAAGTCTACTTAAGTCGAGGCAGGGATATGGGGATAGGGGCATGCATTCTGTGCAAGATCTGGGGCACGGCTCCCTCTCCATCACGGTGGTCCTCATAATTTCCCCTTCTGTGTCTGGATAGTGGGTAGGGGACTCCCATAAATCCGTTGACTCTGAAATTTCATGCAGCAAGTAACTGTGTCCTTCTGTCCCCGTCTGGTTGTGTCTTGGGGCAAGTCTCCCCACCAGGTCTCAAAGGCCTGAGTTTCCCTATATATAGCCAGGCAATCCCTAAGGCCTCACCCAGCCTTCCTAGCTTCAGTTTCTTCATGTGAAATGTGTCTAGTTGCAGTGCATTCAGACAAGTAAACCATTTCAGACTACTAATAGAAGTGTTTAAACAATCTACATTTTCAAACCCCCAGCACACACACAATGCATGCTAAACCTGTGTAGTGTGTTGTGGTGCCTTTTAAGTCTGTTTATGATCTTCGGCCCAGGGTGCTAGAGATGAGGTCCTGACCACAGACAGTATAAGTAAGGAGGGATGGTTATTCAGGCTCAGAGAACAGAGGCAGGACACAGGTGGCATGGAGGTCCCAAGAAAGAGGGTGCAACTCTGAGGAGGTAGGGAAAGACCTCAGCTGCCATGCCTCCTACTTAGAAACCCAAGTCAGGAGAATGCCAGACGCTGGCATCATCTTGACAGCTAGCCGAGCTCATGGGCCCTCTAGCGTGTCCTAGGCCAGAGTGCCCCCTGTGCCCCCGAGCCTCCCCTGCCTGGCAGTCTTCCTCCATCCTCTGTCCACCTGGCCAGGGAGGGGCAGCCTAGCTACAAAGTCCATGGTGACAGTTTGTCCCTAAAAGTGGCCTGGGAAACTCCTGAGAAGCCATGCCCTTGGACTGTTCCTCTCCTCACACCAGACCACGAGTGTCACAGGGCCACTGGCTACTGAGGCATGAAAAGCCAGAGAAAATGGAAATTTTCTCTGCTCAGCTATAGATCAGGCTGAACGAAAAGGCTGCTGAGCGGGGGGCCTGCAGAGTGGCTGAGTACTGGTACCCCCACATTCTAGAACACCAGGCTCCTCTCCTGCCTTTCTCCTTTCCCTTCCCCATGGGACCTAGCCCACCTCTTGTCTCCTTCCTGACTCCGCCAGCTGTGGTGCTGGGGATGAAGTGGCTTCTGAGGCATGCCACGGGCCTTGTGAGGGTGACTTGTGGCCTGGAGTGGGGCTCGAACATGGAGCTCCCAGGTCACTTTTAAGGGATGTACAGCCCAGTTTTGATCAACTCATGCATTTATGTTTGGTTACGATACATTTATTTTAATTGTTTAAAAAATTCTTTTACTTAATTTAATTTATTTAAATTCGTGTGTATGTGTGTGTATGGATGGACAGTCCAGGGCCTCTTGCCACTGCAAACACATGCCAGATGTATGGACCTCTTTGTGTCTAGCTTTTATGTGGGTGCTGGGGAATTGAACCCCCGCCAGCAGGCTATGCAAGCAAGCGCCTTTAATCGCTGAGCCTCCTCCCAAGCACTGATGCATTCATTTTAATGAGTATTATAAAAACAATAATTTCATCCACATGTCAGGCCTATGATTACTTAAAGGACCAAGCTGAGCTGTAGTAGTACTGAAGCACACATCCTGCAGGTGGCTTCTTAGTGGCCCGAATATACACATTCAAGTAGGAGCAGGCACCGCAGGACATAACTGAGCCCCCTCCCTGCATGCCACCTTAGGTGTTGTGGAAAACTCCCTGAATCCAGAGCTCAAGGCAAGAGCCGTGGGCACAGAATCCATGGAGGGGAGGAGCTCCCAGGAAGCAGGAGTGGGAATCAGGGAGGGGCAGGCCAGCTTGGGATGCAGTGTTAGGCTACTACTGCAGACCACTGGAACTTCATACGTGTGGAGAATGCCTGTCTTTGAGGGATGCTATTGGATCCTTGACCCCTTTTGATTGAAGGTCACTTTGAGGAGCATTAACTCCACTGCTTCTGAGAGAGGTAGAGACCTGCAGGTACTTGAGTTGGGGGTGTCAAGCCCCAACACTCAGACTATCCATTGTAGCACAGTTACAGTCTGAGGGGAGAATGACAGTTTCAGCCTCTCTGTTCCTCAGTGTGCTCTCCTAGGAAATGGGTCCACATTGGAGCTGCTGAGATATGCTTTGAGGGAGTGTTCTCTCTTCATGCAGGTGCTAGGGGGAACTCTGAGGTGGAGCACCCTCAGTTTGGGGTGGTCATGGATGTGTTGCAAAGCAGCAGGTCTATGAAGCTCCAAAGAAGTTTGACTCTGTAGCTCAGGAGCGCACACTTCCCTGGGGAAACAAATACTCCAGATTCCCCACACACAGCACTCCTGATCATGCATCCAGTTGGGGGATTTGTGGGAAGCTGGTTCCTCAGCAGCGGGCATCACTTAGTCACCTTACCAGTTAAGAGCGGATGCTGACATCAGCTGACCACATTTGGAGACCTAGAACCTGTGAATTAATCTTGGTGAGCCTCGGTTTTCTCATCTGCAGAAGAGATTAACTCTTTAGAACCAGGTCTTGTGGCTCAGGCTGTAATCCCAGCTACTTGGGAGGCAGTTCAAGGCTTGCAGTGAGTGCAAGACCACCCTGGCTAACTTAATGAGAGACCCTTATAATAAAAAATAAAGGAGGGCTAGAGATATAGCTCAGATATGAGCACTTGCCTAGCATGCATGTGCCTGTGAGGTCCTTGGGTTGAATTTCTACTACAAAGAACGCTTAATATGGGCTGGAGAGAATGCTCAGTGGTTAGGTGCTTGCCTACAAAACCCAATGACCCAAGATTGAGTCCCCAGGACCCATGTAAGCCAGATACACAAAAGTGGCGCATGCGTCTGGAGTTCATTGCAGAGGCCATGGGCCCTGGCATATGCATTGTCTGTCTGTCTGTCTGTCTGTCTCTCTCTGCTTGCAAATAAATAAATAAATAAATAAATAAATAAATAAATAAATAAATAAAGCAAGCTTAATTTATCTATTGTGAATATTAATAAATACAACACCTGGAGCAAACACTATAGCATGTAAGACATGCCCTTCTTATCTACCACCTCTCTCTCTCTGTCGTCTATCTATCTATCTATCTATCTATCTATCTATCTATCTATCTATCTATCTATCATCTATCTATCATCTTTATTTTGAGGTAGGGTTTCCCTCTAGGCCAGGTGGACCTGGAACTCATGGTGATCCTCCTACCTCAGCCTTCAAGTGCTGGGATTAAAGGTGTGCTCCACCACACTGTGCCTGCATGCCTTTATTATGTACTATATAAATCATTCCTCAGAGTAGGTTAGAGGCACCATGTGCTATTTTACTGCGTTTTGTGATCCTCCCCCACCCCCTGTACTGGGGATGGAACCCAGGGCCTGGCACATGCTCACAAAGTGCTGTACCTGCAGAACATCCTTCGCCCCTACAGTTGAATTTGGCTGTCTGTCTTTTTGCTTGTTTATTCTTTATTTGTATGGAGCCCTTCCTCTTGTCCTCATCTCCAGTAAGACTGTCACATAAGTCACCTGAGTTTTGTAGGAGAGGCAGGGAGCCCTGGTCCAGTGTTTTACTTAAGACCACGTAATCCAGGAGGTGCTGGTCCAGCCACATGCCCAGTGGGCTGTGCTACCTTTTGCCAGACCTGGAGGGGACATCAGGTGGCAGCTATGGTATTTCTTTTTCAAGGTAGGGTCTCACTCTAGCCCAGGCTGACCTGGAATTCACTCTAATCTCAGGCTGGCCTCAAATTTACGGCGATCCTCCTACCTCTGCCTCCCGAATGCTGGGATTAAAGGCGTGTACGAACATGCCTGGCTTTTTTTTTTTTTTTTTTTGCCATGGTATTTATCAGCACTGGCTGCCAGGCTTCCCCAGGAGCACACAGCTGCAGAGATCTGAACCTGCATAGGCTCCACCCCCACACCCTGCCAGTGACCTCTCCCTGGCACCTGCTGTGGTCTCAGAGAGAGTGGGGCTTATGAGGGAGGCAGCAGGCTTGTAGCACGGGTGTCCTTGCCCCCATGGTAGCCAGGCCCTTAATGGGCACCTCATTGTATGTGTGCTCCCTGGAGTATTACCCAAACACCCTGGTATCGCATCCCTCCTCTGGGGCCTGGGGTCCAGGCTTCCTGGACGGAGGCAGAGGGCTGTGATGGGAGGTAGGAGTGGAGCTGGGCTATGTCTGAGTGGGGCAAGATTATGCAGTGACCAGGGGCCCTGCCTGGGCTGTTGTCTCCAGCCATAGGCATCGAGAGTGAACCTCAGCACATGACTGCTTGCTCCTCCTAAGATCCAGTTCTGGGCAGTTTGCTATGAGGAAGAGTCTACAGTGTACATAGGTTTAGGGCTTGAAGTTTCCAGTTAACCTGGGATGGTGAGAGGCCCAGGGAGGGAGGTGGGACACTTTGAGAGTTGGAGGCTTGCCCTGGGTGATAGTGAACAGAAATCCTGCTGGGGTCACCTCCTACCCCCATGGGGCATCCTGGGATTCAGGTTTATGAGCTCTGCATGAGGGGTGGGGAGATGACTCAGCAATTAAAATTGCTTAATTACAAAACCCATGTAAAGCTGCTCATAGACCAGACTTGTTCCCAGTGGCAAGAGACCCTGTCTCAAAGAAGATGGAGTACAGACAACTTCACACACACAAATGCACACACGCACACTCTCTCACTCTCACTCATGAGATAGGAGGGCTTTCAGAACCATTGAGACATACAGAGTTAGCCCTCGAGTGACCTTGAGATGGACTTTTGTCTGGAGTAGCCAACTTCCATACAGCTTCTATACTCCCTTTTGGGAGAGCAGACCCTTCACGTTTCTGGAGTCCATGATTTGTTTTGGGGGTCACTCTAGCTCTTTCACACAGACTGAGACATGGTGATTCATTCCAAGGCTGGAGTAAAACCTAGTGGTGGAGAGAATTTACTGAAGGGTATTATAACCTCTACCCTAGGTGTCCCCCTGATCATGTCCTCAGTGGGGAGGATGGGTACCTCTGCCATCCCCAGTGACTTGTTCTCTTGGGTGATGGCAACCCTGTGTGGCACAGGAACTTGCCAGTTCATATCTCTGGGTCTCACTCAGGTGAATGATTCCTTCTGTCTTTGTGAGTCAGAATTGTTGTTGGCAGGAGGACAGGTCCTATCGGAGCCTACGCATGACTGACGTGTTGCTATGACACCATGTGTGGTGCTCCAGGTGCTGTGGATGGCAATTTGGGCTCTTGTGTTTGGCCTTCAAGGTCTTGACCATGGTGTGCCTTGTACCCCCCAAGCTGCCTCTCCCCTGGGTCATCAGCTGGTGGCTTATTGCTTGGCAGTGAGTGCCCTTCTCCCAAGCCCTCAGGCTTCTGACTCGATTGGCAGTGTCGCCTCTGCCAGGAGTTTCTCAGCCTTTGGCTATCACCTCTAAGACTCAGGTGATACTTCCTCTAATCCCCCCCACTTTTCGTGCTTACAGCATGCAAACAGCATCAGTGGTATAAATTGACAGAAAATTTAAAAGTGAATGAAAACAAAGCCAAAGAGAATTGCACATTCCTGTCTTTGCAGCCAGGAGCTTTCTGAGAACATCCAGTCTGGTCTGTTCTCCTTCCTTGAGATGGCAGAGACAGTGCCAGAAGGAGTTGAGGGCCACTTAATGCCTCAGCATCAGGGTCACTAAGAGCACCTTGGTCCCTCAGATCACCCCAGATCTATCAGGCCATCCACCCCACCCCAGAAGCATATGGCCTGTGAAGACCCTTCTTGGTCTTCAGAGCTCAGTTCAAGTGCTTCTTGCCCCCAGGATTTTACTTCGCTTGTGCCCACCTGGATCTGCCCAGGATCAGTGCTCCTGGTACAGTGCTACTTCAGTTACCCCTGAGAAAGCTCTCTGCAGCCCTCCATGGTGTTAGCTCACCTAGGACAGCACCACACGGAACCCCAGGACATTCTCTGGACTGCCATCCCTTGAAGACCCAGGGGAACTGGAAGTGAGAGAATGGGGCCTCATGTTTATATGCAGGAGTGCCCTTGGGTGCTTAGGAGGGGGCAGTAGGCTGGGTTGTATGGCTGGTAGTGGGTGGAGGGCATCCTTGGTGGGCACCATGGCCCAGACAAAGGTTCTGAGGGTAGATTGATAGGGCTTGGCTATGAGTCTGATAATGAGGTGGTCTTCATGGCTTTCTGTATAAACATGGGGTCATTCTGATCAACTGCCATGGAATTCAGGTCCCTGCCTGCCTGGGTCCCACATACTGGAGCTGTAAACTAGGGGGATAGCAAAGGTAGCCAGTGTCCAGGATGGAGGTGAGAATTTACTAACACAGCAAAGCTTTTGAAAGCCTGGTACTATGCTGACCACAGTGAGGGATTAGTGTGAGCAAGTCCCAGATTCAAGGTGTACCGGGGGCATAGGGACACCTCAAGCATTCATATTTAGGTAAATATAGGTATATAGATAAATATAGACCGTTTCCCGAAGTCAACAAGAGTCACCAATGATAGCAGAGACCATCAGGGCAGACTTCCTGGAGGCAGTGTCTTAAAGGATGCATGTGGTTAGCCAAGATGCCAAGGCAGAATGAGGCAGTAGAGGCTTGGAGGGGGGCTGCCACCTCCCCACAGAGGAGAGAGAACATCTGCTTCCTCCACAGCCTCAGGGGGTGTATCTCTGCGTGCCACATGCCCTTGTCCCGAAAGCTGGCACAGGGCATGCCCGCACACTTCCCAGAGCTCCCATGGACACGCTGTTGGTGGGTCTGACCTCTGATGCAGGAAGAATGTTATCCAAGCACGCCTAATCCCAACTAGGGGATTGCTTTCTCACAGAAAGCGTCACCTATACTTAATCAGTTAAAATCGTTCCGAGTACCAATTAGACTTTTAATTTTGCTGTTCCCTCTGGCAACTGGAGGATGTATGTGGTCGGTCTTTCATCAGAGTTGAATTTTCTGTCTTCTTTTTCTTTCCTTCTTCTTTTTTTTTTTTTTTTTGTGGTTCCAGAAAAGGGAAGGAGATGAGGCCATTTCAGGGGCTCCTTCTGGAGAGAACAGTCAAGGTAGCACTGTACCAGGATTGGGGTTCCCTGCAGGGGGCTGTGGTAGACAAGTCCAGAGTGTCAGTTTAAGTCTCTTCTTGCCTGCTTGAGTCACAAGAGAGTGTTCCTGCTGCAGCTCAGCCTGGAGAACCCAATGCCGCGTTAAATATATGGATTATCCAAAAATTTCTACAGCAATAGGGTGAGTTATTATTGATTCACAGTGCACGACAAAACATCGCTGCATGAATTAGCAAACAGCTGTTTCTAATTTGAGTTTAGAACGGTACACAGAGGAACTTGTTTCTCTGTTCACTCCTTTCATTTATAATGAATTTTAATCACCGCTACAGGTGAGAAAAATGTAGGAACAAGCTTGTATCTTGTGGAAGAAACAAAGGAGAGACAGATGCTAACAGATTTCCAGTCTGTGATAAAAGGGATGTTTTGGTACACTTTACATGTAATTAGAGCGCAGCTGTCTCCAGTCCCAGGTCCACAAACGCGGCCGAATGTGGGCTCTGCAGATCTCCAAAGGGAGTAAAGAAAAACAGTGATTCAACCCAGAAAGCATGTGGCTTTCTCTCCAGTCGAGCAGGGCACCCTTTGTGCTGGCCCTTGGCGGTGGCGCTTTGTAGAGCTCATGGGATGGCTTCACAGGGTTCTGAGTCCTTGTGGAAGCAAGCAGGGCAGTGGGGGTGTGTAGGGTCCTCCCAGCCTCTGGAGAGCCCTGGAAGTGGCAGCTTAGGGCCCCCCTTCCTTGCTGGCAGGAGTTGATCACGGTGATCCTCTTTAGCAAGTTTGATCACAGCCAGCTCTCGAGTGAGTTGACGAGTGCTGGGTTTTTTTCCTTTCCTTTCCCAGTCTGTTTAATTTCTGCAATAAAATGCGAGTGTGATTGCACTTGCAATATCTGTGCTAAGTAAATTTGTCTAAGGGATGGAATAGTCAGCAGGTTGTGTGTTCTGCCAGGTCAGAGACTTCAAGGGGAAAGATAGTGCTGCCTGTCCTGTCCTGTCCTCTCCTCTCCTCTCCTGTCCTGTCCTGTCCTGTCCCATCCGGTCCTCTCCTGTCCTCTCCTGTCCTGTCCTGTCCCGTCCCATCCTGTCCTGCGAGCCTGGCAGATCTGTGGTGCTGGGCAGGGTGCTCTGGGACGGCAAACTGTAGCAGGGCTGCTGGGGCTCTGGCTTCGTCATCTGTCACAAACACGTTGAACTGGGTGGTTTCAAGGTGCCTTTGGGATGCGGTGCTGGGCTTGCAACGGCAAGGCTCTCTGGCCTTGATGGAGTCGGTTCCTTTTCCTTGAACACTGATACTGGTGTCTGCTGTCAGGGATAGAGTGACTGGTCCTCAGTTCAGATTCTCTTGGTTATCAGAGTTCTGAGAGATGGGATCCCTCACTGTCTCACGGCCATTGAAACTGTCACATCCACTGTCTGCCTCCCCTCTCCTCCCTGCCCTGTCACCACGTTGGAAGCCATCTACTGTGGTGCCTAGACCCCTTACAGAACACAGTAACCATTTCCTTATTTCAACCATAAGACGCTTTGTGGTTGACCTTATTATTGTCCTTATTGTACAGAGGAGGAAAGTGAGGCAGCGATCTTCAGCTGCAAAACTGAGGGAGAGTCATGTACTTGCCTAAGGTCACGTGGATGGGCAGTGATGGGTTGGAGAGGGGAGTTAACCTCTTCTGCTGTTTTCTGCCACTGGGAGTGCCAACACTTTTGGAGCCCAGGCCACAGGGACTGGGGAGGGAAAGCCCCCTGGGTCATAGTGTGCAGAGGCACGTATGTCCCAGGTCAGAAGAGAAGCCGTGGCTCAGTGGCATCATAGGTACACCAGAGGCACAGTCTGTGCCACCAGGTCTTTACTGTGTCCTTCAAGCATGGCCATGAGTGACGGTGGACATTTTTATAAGAAATAAGACATGAACTTTAATTAATTTTTTTTTCCATTAGTTTTGACCACTGCTGCAAAAACAATGTAAAATACCATTGTCTTGAGGGAAGGTGGACTTTTAAAGATCATTTGGAGCTGCTGGTCTAAGTGTTGGTTTTTCATAAAGTAACTAATAATTGCATGGCCTCCAGATTGTCTGGTGGGAGGACAGTCATGATGACCTGTGGCCTGCTGTTCAAGTGTGTCATTTCTAAGGGCCATTTACCATTAGTTTTGTGACATCAGGGTGTGACCTAACCTTTCTGCTGTGTTCCTTCATCCATGGGGTGGCCTCACTCTGCACTGTGCAAACCCAGCTTTTGTGCATATGAAAGAAGACAGTTGCTGGATGTGAGGCTGGCTTCCCTCCTGGGGTGTCTGCAGGTGTGGTGCCCTGAATGCTAATAATGGGGTAACTGAAAAAGCAAACCCAGTGCCAGGGGGCAATGTTGCCTTGAATGTTGGGCGGGTGTGGAGTGCTGTGTAGTTTTTTTTTTTTTTTTTTTGAGGCAGGGTCTCACTCTAGCCCAAGCTGACCTGGAACTCATTCAGTGGTCCCAGGCTGGCCTCAAACTCACAGCGATCCTCCTACTTCTACCTCCCAAGTGCTGAGATTAAAGGCATGCTGTGTAGGACTTTAAATGCCACTTGTGGTAGTTTGAATGGATGTTTCCCCCTCCCTCCCATAGATTCAGAAAGTTATATTAAAAGCTTTTCTCCAGCTGCCTGGCTGGAGAAGGTGTCACTGTGGGTGGATCCTAGGATCTAGCCCTAAGGTGTTGGGGGGGGGTAGGGAATGGATCTGGAATTCCAGCCTAAGGTATACAGAGAGCAGTCTGAGCTCTGTAGAGAGTACCCTGCTGTTTGCTTGGGTGTGTGTGTGGTGTTGGTGATGGTTTCTCTCTCTTCTTTCTCTCCCCTCTTTCACCTTTATGGAACTTCCCCTGGATCTGTAAACTTCAAATGAATCCCTTCTTCTTGTCATAATCTCTGTCTGTTTGGAAGTTCATCCCAGCAACTAAAGCTGACTATGGCACCACTCTGGTGACATGCTTGCATATGACTAGCGACAGGATTTTGGATTGGTGATAGCAGCCCTAGTTGTTCCAGAAGCTTCCTTTGTTTTCTGCTGCCTACTTTCCTGCCATGCTTTGAAGCACACACCAGGAGCCACTTTGTGAGGTAGTTACTATTATGATCCCACCTACAGATAAGGAAGAGAGGTGCAGTAGTTTGCCCAGGGTCACACAGCTGATGAGGCCCCAGTGAGTCTCTGCATGTTTTTAGCGAAGGACTCTGCTGTTTTGCAGTGGTTCATATCTCTTTAAAAAGGTTGGCTCTCTGGAAGGTACTTATATTTATAAATTTTATTTATTTGCATATTTGCAAGGGGAAGCGAGAGGAAGAATGAGTGAGCACGCCAGAGCCTCTTGCCGTTTGCAAATGAACTCCAGATGCATGTATCACTTTGTGCATCTGGCTTCCCTGGAAGGTTTATTAAGGTCCTGGATGGCAGATTTTTGCTGTCACACGACACTGAAGAAGCCACAGAGCTGGCAGGAGAAGGGCACACATGACCGTGGTCCATTGGACTGTAGAGACCGAGGGCTCTTAGAGCCATGTGCCAAGTATACCTTGTGTGATGGGGCAGAGGTTGGGCTCCCACGTCCCCTGAGGACAAGACTGTTTCTTCCAGCTTCGGATTGCTACCTCTGCATGCCAGTTTCTGCCCCCATAACCTCTCAGCCCACTGTCGGTCCCCTCAGGCCAAAAGAAGGGTCTCTGTTTTCCCTTGCTGCACTTTCACTGAGGACCTCATCCAGAAGGACCCTCGAGTCATATCTGCAGTTATGATTGCTAGTCATGTAATTCTAATTCAAGATTTCAGCTCAGGCCACATGGGTCATGATGCCTCCAAGGGCTGTTTGTGTGACCTCTGAGAACAGGTACTCGAGCTTCCCCATCCCTTTGCTTGGTGTGGACATTTGATTTCCTGGGAGTAGGGCCTTTATCCTTTAGAGCACACTATAATTTGTCTCTTTGGGAAAATGCATTGCCCAATTGGAGTCATGACCCCTGCCATGAAAGGGATCTTTCTTTTTCTCTCTTTCAAAGTAGCCAAAAGGTGGTTTGGAGTATAAATAGATAGTAATGAAGAAAATAAGAGGCTGGGTAGATACCACCATAGAAACCTTCTGTGTCCATCAGAGAAGCAGGAATATATAGCAGGCTCAACAAATGGGTCCTGAATGGGAAACACACACACACACACACACACACACACACACCCACACACACACCACTCAAACTAGGGTATAGCAAATTGCTGGGTAACCTACTACCTGGCACTCCTGTACCCAAAGCAGACATTATTAATTGATCAGATCATTAGAACTGCAAAGGCTTTTAGAGTTCTATTCATCTGACTCTCCCTCAAGGTTTAGAACAAAGGACACAGAGGACACCCTTGCATACAGCTATAAAGTGCCAGATCTGACCTGGTCCAGTAGTGATCTCATCCCTGAGAGCTCATGGCTCCACCCTCTGGGTTTACACTTCCACCCTCTGAGTCATCGTTTCTATTCATGAAATGTACCACATGTTTGCAGCGGAGCAATTCTGCCAGCCTGATTCCCGCTGGTAGTACTTTGGGAGTCTGATGGACTTCTTGCCTCTTGTACTCTCTCTGCCCCATTTGGGCTAACCTGGCAGCGTTTTTGATGCTACAAAAATTTCAAGACCCTCATGGGTCTCCTGTGTGTGTCGTGGGGATTTGCTGCATTTGACAAGAGGCTTCTCCAGAGACAGTTTCTAGATAATTTTTTTTTTTTCCCTCTGTCTTTGGCTTCTGCTGAAATGGCTCCAGGATACTGTCCCCGAGTTTACCAGATACTCTGATGTGACTCAATACTGATCTGTTGATTTTTCTGAGACATTGCAGAATGCATAGTCACACCCTCGGGTTCCCCCCCCCCCTTTTTTTAAGGAGAATGCTTTTCTGAAACTAAAGGTCTTTTTGCATTTAGATACTTTCCCAAGTATTTGACCTTGGTACACTTTTTAAAAAATATTTTCTTTTAGTTGCAGAGGAGAGAGGAGAGAGAGAGAGAGAGAGAGAGAGAGAGAGAGAGAGAGAGAGAGAGAGAATAGGCACACCAGGACCTCTAGCTGCTGCTGCAAAAAAAAACCTGAAGATGCATGAGCCACTTTGTACATCTGGTTTTATTTACGTAGGTACTGGGGAATTTAACCCAGGTCATCAGGTTTTGCAGGCAAGTGCTTTAACCACTGAGCAATCTCTCCAGGCACCTGGTCATTTTTGTTGTTGTTGTTGCTGCTTTGTTTTGTTTAATAGTCCTTTCATTCTATATTTTTCATCTTACTGAAAGCAACAAGCAAAAACCAGGCCACACCTTCCACATTCCTCTTGGAGATCTACTAGTAAATATCTGTACTATCCATTGTAAGTTCTGCTTTTAACACTGGTGGGACACACTTCCATCAACCTTCTTGCCACTGTGTAGCCGACATGCCTTTCCTTCAGTTTCCAAGTTCCTTGTTTCCTAGTAAGCCTTGCTCATAAGTGTTTCTAGCACCTGCTCCACTCCCCTGGTTCATGATAGATTAGGTAATGTCAAAGGCAATTTAGGTTTTCTTCTCTTTCCTTCCTGAGTTTTCAGTAACTATCATTGACACCTATATTTCTGTTAATAAAAAAAAATTGGGCTGAGTATGGTGGCACACGCCTTTAATCCTAGCACTTAGGAGGCAGAGGTAGGAGGATCGCTGTGAGTTCAAGGCCACCCTGAGACTACAGAGTGAATTCCAGGTCAGCCTGGGCTAGAGCGAGACCCTACCTGGAAACAACAGCAGCAGCAACAACAAAAGGGAATTACTAGCTGGAGAGCTGGCTCAGTGGTTAAGTCACTTGCTGCAAAGCCCATCTATGCCAGTTCGACTCTTAAGTTGAAGACTCACATAACGCCAGATGCACAAAGTGACACATGCACCTGGCATTCATTTGCAGTGGCTGGAAGCCCTGGAATGCCCATTCTCTCCCTCCTTCCGTCCCTCCCTTCTTCCCTCCCTCCCTCTCTGGGTGTGTCTGTTTGTCTCTCTTTTTCAAATAAAGCAATAAAATATTTTTTAAAAAATGGGTTTGGGGAGATGGCTCAGCAGTTAAAGATGCTTGCATGCAAAGCTTGTTGGTCTGGGTTTAGTTCCCCAGTACCTACATAAAGCCAGTTGCACAAAGTGGCCCATGTGTCTGGAGTTCATTTATGGTGGCTATAGACTCTGTCAAATAAACAAACATTCCCACTCCTCTAATGCAGCCTGTAGCCACTGCCCAGCTCCTAAGCCACTTTCCCACTGCTAAGTTTTCATTCTGGTGGCATCTCACTCCTGCCACCCAGAGCTGAATCTGTTTCCTAGTAGCACTGTAAAAAACCACCATGCTTATCACTGCTAAAAACAATAAAGATTCCTTCCAGTTCTGCTGGTTGTGTGACAGTTTCAGGCAAGCTCCTTAGACCCCTCCCCTTAAGTGGGAGGTGTCTCTAGCCAGAGCTGAAACCTAGATGCAAAAACTGATTGGTCAGGTATAGACCAATCAGTTATCTCTCTGACTTACTTGGTGGAAATTTTAAAAGCTTCCCTAAAACAAAGGCCAGTTTCTCTTCAACATGGAATCCTAGAAGGAGGACTTTTCTTTTCCAGGTAAGGCCCCTTAGGCTGGGGTGAGGGGGGACTCAAGATCTCCCCACATGAACCTTTTTTCTTGTGATGGGAGCCCTCTATTATCTTTCTTTTCCTGCCTGTTTAATTAAACTACATAGTTTTTTTGACTAAACCCTCTCCCACATGTTCTCCCCACACTGGTGGCTGGAGAACTCTGTAACTCCCCATGTTCCCTTAAATAAAGTCTCCCATTATACCTTAATGTCTGTTTGTCTATGATTTTAATTCTTTAACTTTGTAGACAAGAATTCGGGTACTTCTTAAATTTTGGGGTGCATTGAAATTCTAATCCTCAGCTCACCCCGCTACAGTCAGAAGTCTGATGACACCACAGGGCCAAGGTCAAGGCGAAGATGGGGATCTTATGGGGGACATTTTCCTTCATAGAGCTACCACATTTTTCAGCTTACACTCCCATGCCTTCTTCAGCCCAGCAACTGAGTCCTTCACAAACTCTGCCATGTTGACTTCTCCCTCCCCTTTCTACATTTAAGGACTTGTGACTCTCCCAGATAATCCAGGATTATCTTTGTATATTAAGGTCAGATGATCTGCATCCTAAATTCCATTTTTTTCATGTGATGTCTCATAGTCAGAGGTTCCAGGGGTCGAGGTGGGCATCTTTAGAGAGATCCTTCTACCTGCCCAGCCTCCGAGTTGTGTTCTTTGTAGGCTCTGTCAGCTGCTTGCTCTCCCCACTGCGTTCCTTATGTGTGGCAGCAGACCCAGCCTCACTTTGACCCTACCACTGACCTTTTCTGGGACATGATTTTACCTTGGAGGTAGATTGTTAAAGCTTGGGGCCTTCCTGTGCTGGAGCGCAGGGGCTGGCACTGTGTATGATGCATGGTGTGCCTCCAGAAAAAACTGGTAATGCTGCAGCAATTTCTGTCATGGTTGTGAATTTAGTCTTGGCTTTGCCTGTTTCTACCTGTGTTGCTCAGTTTCCCCATCAGCGAAGCAAGTTCCTGCCTCTCTCCCTATGCACTGATGTTAGCTTTCCAGACAGGGATGTAATGGAATTGAGATTTCTGAAGTGGATAGCTAGTTCATGTACCTGATGTCTGCACGTCTCACTGCTGTCAGTTCGAGTCTCCATTCTGCCTCTGGGGCCAGAGTTCTTGATGGACACTGACTGAGCCAGTGAGAGCTCTGCCTTCCCCTGGGCTTCCCACCACAGGAAACCCAGGCTCTAGGTAGAGTTCCAACTGTTTTCTCCAGGATTGACATCACAGAGCCCCAGAGCTGCTCTGGTGTCCTACAGGAGACCTTGGCCTGCAGTCAAGGTGAGGAACTAGCAGAGAGCTAGGTCCCTAGGAACTGGGGTGTGAGCATTTCTTCTTGGTGTGTGTCACAAGGGGAGTCACCAGGCCCTCCCCCTGAGAGTTCAATCACTACTTCCACCTGCCCCAGCTGTGCATAATCTAAGAAATGCTAAATTATGTAAATTGGCTGGGGGTTAGTCACCCATGCTCCTGAAGTAGCCCAGCACACTGTTTTTTATATAACAAGCTACAATTGATGGAATCTTTCAGGTGTGCCCAACCTGTGGACGCATGCTACCCAGGAGTGCAGCAACCTAGCACAAAACTCAGCTTCTTTAAAGCAGCATGTTTCTTTTGGTAGATGGCAGACAGCAGAGTCTCCAGGGAATGAACTGGGGAATCCTGGATAACAGCTATTAGGAGAGGCGGGCTATGCCCACCTCTTTCTGGTTTAACCAGAAAAGTAAAATAGGGGGAGTTTGACAAAACAGTAGAGAAAGTCCAGAGTCCGTCCTTGAGCAATGGGCTTAGTTTGGGAGCTTCCGATGCCAGTGTGAGGGCCCAGCATGTGCTTCTGAGAACATGCACTGAGTCGTGTTCAGGCTCCCACAGAGAAGAGCACCGGGCAGGGTACTGCAGCGGGAGCACTGGCAGGTGGAGACACCAGTGGTTCAGAGACCTTCTGAACCACACACCCTGGAAACTCAGAGCAGTTGTCATAGTATAAACAAGCCAGACAGATGAGAGAGAGAGAGAGAGAGAGAGAGAGAGAGAGAGAGAGAGAGAGAGAGAGAGAGAGAGAACGAACCAGAGCCACCACCTTGTGGGTCTGGCTTATGTGGGTCCTGGGGAATTGAACCTGGGGCCTTAGGCACTGGAGGCAAGTGCCTTAACCGCTGAGCCATCTCTCCAGCCCGAGCCCAGATATTTTAAAAGGAAGATATTAACACTGATACTGAAGAAACCCAGAAAATCATTAGTATGTGCCTTAAAAACTTATATTCTGCCTGGTGTGATAACTCACACATTTAATCCCAGCACTTGGGAGGCAGAGGTGGGAGGTCAGCCTGAGACTACATAGTGAATTCCAGGTCAGCCTGGTCTAGAGTGAGACCCTACCTTGAAAAAACAAAAACAAACAAACAAACAAAAAACACTCTTGTATTCCATTAAATTGGAAAAGGAAAAGAAATGAGTGAATTTCTACATGCATATAATCTACCAATGTTAAACCAAGATGAGATAAGCAATTTAAATAGATCTATGGCAAGCAAGAAGATTAAAGCAGTAATAAAAAACCTCCCAACTTTAAAAAATCCAAGCCCAGATGGACTCACTGCCAAATTCTACCAGATTTTAAAGAACTAACAAACATCAATGCTTCTTAAACTGTTCCACAAAATGGAAAAGGAAGAAACACTACCCAGCTCATTTTATGAAGCCAGAATGGCCTTGATATCAAAACCAGGTAAAGACACAACAACAAAGAAAATTACAGACTAATCTCTCTGATGAACACAGATGTATAAATTCTCAATAGCAATCTTGCACGCCAAATTCAAGAACACATCAAGAAAAGATCACTCACCATGATCTAGAGGCAGGGATGGTTCAAGATATGCAAATCAATAAAATGTAATACATCATGTAAATTTCTGAAGGACAGAAATCACATGATCACTTCAGTAGATGCAGAAAAGGCCTTTGACAAAATCCAACATCCTTTCATGATAAAATCCCTAAAGAGACTAGGAATGGAGGAAACGTGTCTCAACATAATAAAGGCTATCTGTAAAATCTTATAGCCAACATTTGGGAGAAAAACTCAAAGCATAAACATCAGGAACAAGACATGGGTGTCCACCGTTTCCAGTCTTATTAATATAGTGCTTAAGGTTGAGCAAAATAAGATGAGAAGGAAATAGAAGCGATACAAATAGGAAAGGAAGAAATCTAAGTATCTTTATTTGCAGATAGATGATATGATTCTGTACATAAAAGAGCCTAAAGATGTCGCCAGAAAACTTGGAGAGCTGATAAACACTTTTAGCAAAGCGATAGGGAACACAATGAACGTAAAGTATTGGTCGCCTTTCTACATGTCAGTGACCACCACACTGAGAAAGGAGATGGGGAAACAATCCCATTCATAATTGCCTGAAAGAAAAATACCTCGGGATAAATCTAATCAAGGAAGCGAAAGAGTTCAACTTTGAAAACTTTAAATTCTGAGAGAAGAAACTGAAATGGAAAGACCTCCCCTACTCATGAATTGGAAAATTTGGTATCGTGAAAATTGTCACCTAGCCAAACACAGCCTACAGATTTGATGCAATTACAATGAAAATTCCAATGCCACTTTTCATAGCCATCAAAAAAATCATCTTAAAATTCATATGTAAACACAAAAGGTCCCAGCTAGCCAAAGCAACTCACAAAGAGGACTACTGCCAGAGATGTCATTATATCTGGCTTCAAGTTACATACAGAGTCATAGTAACACGAGCAAAATGGTGGTATAGGTACAAAACACACATGTAGATCAGTGGAATAGAAAATTCAGATATAAGCCCATACAGCTAGAGCCATCTGATTTTTGACAAATATGCCAAACACACACACTGGAAGAACAAAAGACAGTTATTCAACAAATAGTGCTAGAAAACCAGATTTCCACATATAGGAGAATGAAACCTGATCCTTATTTCTCACCCTGCACAAAAATTATCTCCAAATGGACTATAAAGGCTTATATGTAAGACCTCAAACTCCAAAACTGTTTCAACTGTTAAAAAGTAGGGGAAATAATTCAAGATTTAGACATAAGTGGGGACTTTCTTAGTAAGATTCTAGTCCTTCAGGAAGTAAGGCCAAAACTGACAAATGAGATGTTACAAAATTAAAGATTCTGTACCAGGGTCCAGGAGATGGCTCAGTGGATAAAGTTCTTGCTGTGTAAGTGTGAGTACCCGAGTTTGATTCCAGATCTCACGTAAAAGAACCGTGCTGGGCTGGAGAGATGGCTCAGTGGTTGAGGCTCTTGCTTGCAAAACCTAACAACCCTGGGTTCAGTTCTCCAGCACCCATGTAAAGCCAGATGCACAAAATGGCACATGCTTCTGGAGTTCATTTGCAACAGCTGGAGGCCCTGGAGCATCCGTTCTCTCTGTCTTCTCTCTATCTCTCTCTGCTTACAAATTATTATTATTATTTTTAAAGAAAGATGCTGTAGAGCTATCATCTGTGGTCCAAGCATGCCTGGTGGGGAAGGGAGGCAGAGACAGGAGAATCTCAGCCTGCTTCATCTGGTGGACACAGTGGTAAACAATGTGAACCATAACAGACAGTGCCTTGCAGGAGCAGTCAGTGCAAACTTGACCACATAACTGGTAAAGTGCTGAAAAGAAGTGACTAGTGGGTGCTCGGGCCTAAGTGAGCCATGGGCACAATCCCCTCCAGCACTCAGGAAAGTGTGAAAGAGGAAAGGAAAGAGCTGGAGTGGGGAGGCACTATGGCACTCTGGTGTGTCTGGACTGGACAAGGCCATTGCCCTCATGAACTCACACTAGATCTGATTATCTACACAAGACCTGCACATGATGTGCCAGTCAATAGCCTGTTATAAATAGGGTAAAGGGTTTGGCAGGCCACTCCTCTCCCTATGAGCTGGTGACAGTTGAAGGTTGTCAAGGAAGGGGAGTTATTATCTTCTGTGGTATAGCCACCAGTAAGTGACAAGAAGATGTAGTACAGTGAGGCTGAGGGGGACAAAGGATACTGATGTGTAGACTATATGATTAAAATTATATATATATATATATATATATATATATACATACATACATTGTGGTGGTTTGATTCAGGTGTCCCCTATCTACTTAAGGTGTTTTCAATGCTCAATCCCCAGCTGATGGCAGTTTTGGAATTGACACCTTATTGGAGGTGTGTTGTTGGGGGCAGGCTTAAGGGGGTTATAGCCAGCTTCCCCTTGCCAATGTTTGGCACACCTTCCTGCTGCTGTTTGCAGTGTTGTGGCGGAGGTGATGTCCACCCTCTGCTCATGCCGTCATTTCCCCTGCCATCATGGAGCTTCCCCTTGAGTCTGTAAGTCCCCATCCCTCCACAAGCTGCTTTTGCTCGGTTTCTTTTCTGTACAGCAATGAGAAGGTTGACTGCAACATGCATGAACCTGTCAAAAACAAATAGAAAAAGAGACCCTGCTTCAAGACAAGTCAGAAGCTGCGGATTGACACCCAGCATTGTTCTATGACCTACACCCCCCCAAAGATGCAGTTTATTTATGTGCTTATATTTATTTATTTTCATTTTTTATTTATTTAAGCAAAGGAAACAGTTGAGTGAAGAGAACATCTACAGAATGGTAGAAAATCTTTGCTAGCTATACATCTGACAGAAGATTAATATCCAGAATATACAAAGAACTCAAACAACCTAATCAGTAAATGGGATAATGGAATGAACAGCTTTCAAAAGATGAAATACAAATGGACAATTAACATGAAAAAAAAAGTTCAACTTCACTAGCCACCAGAGAAATGCAATTCAAAACCACATCACAATTCCATCTTACCTCAGTCCGAATGGCAGCCACCAGTGAATCAACAAATGCTGGAGAGGATACAGACAAAAGGGACCATGCTATACTGCTGGTGGGAGTGTATGCTAAAATATTTTTCCATATGTGCCAGCTATACCACTCCTGAGTATTTATCCAAAGGATTTCAGGTCAACTATGGGGGTTTGTATATACCTCCTAGCCTCATGAGTTTGTGATCAAGCGTCATATTTGATCTCCAGGTGGTGGAGCCTTTGGGAGGGGGAGCCTTGCTGGAAGAGGTGTGCCACAAGACTGACCTCCAGGATCATTAGTCCAGCCCACTGGGTGTTCATACGCTTGCTACTGATGTGACAAGATGTCACACCCTGGATGTCTGCTTTGCCATGCTCTCCCTGTCATGATGAAACCTTGCTTTGAAACTGTAAGCCTAAATAAACCCTTTCCTCCCATAAGTTGCTTCTGCTCAGGTGTTTTGTTGCTGCAATGAGAAGGTAACTGTTACATCAGAATATCATAGAGAAGAGGTGGGAGGATCACTGTGAATTTGAGGGCAGTCTGGGACTACAGAGCGAGTTCCAGGTCAGCCTGTGCTAGAGTGAGACCCTACCTCAAAAACAAACAAATCACAGAGATACTTGTGTACCAGTGCTTACTGCAGCCCTATTCACAGTTATTGTTATGGAACCAACTCAAGTATCCCGATAACAGAGGAATGGATAAAGAAAATGTCAGGGCGGGGGAAAGAAAATCTCTAACTCAAAAAAAAAAAAAAAAAGAAAAGAAAAGAAATCAGCATAAGTATAAAAATGTTTATATGTACAATAGAATTTTTCACCTGTAAAAGTAGAACAAAATCATGTTATTTATAGAAAAATGGATGCAATTAAAGATAATCAAATTAAATGAATAGCCAGTCTCAGAAAGACAAGTATGTTTTCTCTCATTTGTGGTTCTAGATTGTGTGTGTGTGTGTGTGCATGCATGTATGTATGTTTACACACACACACACACCTAAATGTAAAGTAGAAGTAAAAAACTGTCTAAGAGGCCGAGGGGGATTGACAGGAGGGGGAGGGATGAGAAAGGGGAGGGTATTGGAGTATCAGTGACTGTACACTCAACATACAATGTGTACTTATATGGAAACTTTAAAACATTGTGAGTTTTTGTGATTTCTGTTTTTTTTTTGTAACTTTCATGCTTCTCAAATGTAAACTATGTAGATGACAACATAGGTTTAAGGTGTCCAAAGGGTGGATGTGCCTGGCAGACTCTTCTTTTACATCTCCCCAGGAAAGTTATGAAACACCCGAGGTTTGCAGGAGGGGAGCTTCAGGCCTTTTGGGGAGCTTCCATCACCAATAGCTGGAAAGAGCTCAAGGAAAGGGCCTCAGACGTTGCCTAGCCCACCCATTTCATAGAAGTGTAGGTTCAGAAAGGCACAGTGACTTCCCTGCAACCAGCCAGCAATAGCCACCCCAGAGGACCAGGGTCCATGAACCTTTGCTGCAAGAAGCTTCAGGAGTTGAAACTTCCTGAGAGCAGGTTAAAACAAGATGTCCCTGTGCTGTTTATTATATTCCTTTGTGTCTAGAAAGCCACCTGTTGCAGTTCTGGCTGCCTCCATGGGAAATAGTTTATATGTGCTCTACAGTGCAAGGTTTATATACACCTTGCAGGCCCTGGGAAGCACAGCTCTGCATGACTTTGCCCGCATGTCTGCTTGGGACAGTCCTTACCTTCAGATGGGGTTGGAGCTGATCCCTCTGGCTGGAGACTCGTCTCTCCAGACCTCAGCACACTTCCACAGTGTTGGTCATGTTCTGTTGCCTTTAAATGAGCAGCCTTTTGTGGGAGACTTTACTCTAAAGCTTCATTGCTTATAAAGGGTGGGAAGCTCATTTCTTAGAGGAGGAACCCCCTAGTCCAAGGCTTCAATACTGGCAG
Source organism: Zapus hudsonius (assembly GCA_004024765.1). NCBI lineage: Eukaryota > Metazoa > Chordata > Mammalia > Rodentia > Dipodidae > Zapus > Zapus hudsonius. The sequence goes on along the minus strand of PVHP010003977.1, from coordinate 25,061 downwards.
ACAGAGGACTTCTCTAGTTTTCTCAGTACCCTGGGACCACTCCATTCCCACATACCTTTGCTTATGGTAGACACATTGATTTTAGCATGTCAGATATGGCTTCAGACTCACTCTGAGTATAATACCAGCTTCTACCAACTTACTACCTCTGTAAATGCCTTTCTCTCTTGGCCGTTGCTTCTCTTTCTTACTGTACCATGCGGGACTATAGTAAATGTTTCTTCAGTTTGGGTCCTTTGTCTCTGTGTTTGGGGATAGACCATAGTGGTTGCCATTCTGAGAGCTCTGGTTGGGAGCAAAGGAAGGTTCTAGATGGCATATTATAAAACTTTGTGCTGTTGTGAACTGATTTCTTTGACAATTTTCATTTTCCCAAAGAAACTGCTAATGGCAGGGATAATGGTAGCTTTGTGAAGAAATGGTAGGTCATCATGTGACTACCCTGAAGATAAGCTGGCTGGTTGGAGCACTGTACAAGGTGATATTTCACTCATCTGGAAGGGAGTTGGAAGTGAACACAAATTTCAACTCTCACAAGATAACAGCAGTTGAGGCCAGGGTTTCCTACTGCACTCAGTCCAGTGCCCCAGTGCAGACTTTCTTCTGTAAGGGCAGGCAGGTCTGTCGGGCAGGCCAAGGTGTCATGCACTCGAATGATCCTGTGGTTCTGGGCACAGTAGGCACCTGTGAACTTGGATGGAGATGTCTCTCCTGGGACCATTTTCATCTCTCATCCCTTCTGGAGTCCACCTTTGCTCATGGCAGACATCACCAGTTGATTTCATTTTTTTTTCTTCACATGGATGGGAACTGTCCAGCCAGGGAATATTCCGGATAGCAAGCATTTATTCCTGGGCCTCAGCTGTACTCCCCTTCCTCCTAAGGCAGGGAGCTTTCCTTCAGAGCCACCTCTTCATCTTGGTGGCTTTGTTGAGGAGGGAGTCACTTCTTGCTTTTTGCACCCCTCTCCCACCCCCAGGTACACACATTATGGTGTGCGCCCAAGGCTGACTACTCTTTCTCCTGAATCCTGGTCCCTTCTGTAGGCCTGCCCTCACTGCTCTGTGATGGGAGGCTCATGGGCCACGGCTCCTGCCTTCCTGGGGGTCTGCTCCATGCTTCTTGCTGGCATCACATGTGGCTGCCGTGGCCTGCTGCACCTGCTGTGGTCACATCCTGCCCCGAGCCCTGTGGTGGTCACCTGGTATCACCAGCTCCTTCTGTTGCAGGTGTATCTGAAGCCCAGCTGAAGTTCTCCTTTCTACTTAACTGAATTTTTATTTTTTTTAAAAAAATCTCTTTTTATGCTTGTTTTGGATCTTTTTCTGCAGCAAACAGCAGAAGCTTCCCAGAGCCCACTTTCTGACAAGCCTCTTTGCTGGATTAGTCATTTTAAAAATGGCTTTAATCTCCATTTTGAAAGTGATTTTTCTGCTTATTTTGTTACATGCCTTTGATGGTGTCTGTTTTAGGTGAGGGAACAGCTGAGGGTCTGGCATTCATCAATATCTCTCCACTTGATTTTCTTGTGTGGAAGCTCCCACAGGTGAGGGCCACCTCAGCATTGTGTGTGAAACCACCTACTGAATAAGGTTAAGTGGGTTTATTTCTTAGTTCTACTGTCTGCCAGCTGGGTGGCATTGGGCAAGTTACTTAGTCTCTGTGCTCTGGCTTTTCTCCTGCAAATGCAAATGTAAGTCATAATGTCATCTACCTCCGAGAACTGTTGAGAGGATTGGGTTAACACATGGAGAATCCTAGAAGGGGTGGCTGGCACATAGAAACTCTATGAAATCATTTACTTGAATATGAAAAGGTAGCTGGTTGAGCGAGACTTTCTTTCAACCTACTTGTCTGTGAGTTCTGGAATGTTCATGCGGAAAGGGACTTGGGAGAGCCATCATCCTGTTTTTTGTAGCCATCGGCCCTCTCTTCCCTTTTTGCACACTTGTTCACAGGGGGCTTGTTGCCACGAGGAGCTGGAGTCCCTGCCCTCTCTGACACCCCTGCAGATCTGATGGAGCCTTGGCCTCCACTCGTCTATCTATTTTCTCAAGGCCCTGGCTAAGAGCCCCCAGTGCAGAATGCACTCGGAGAGTGTGGGAGGGCACCAGCCAAGGCCGAGTGCTTTTGAATAACAGGTTTTACATAGGGCGGCTTGAGTTTGGGACTTTACATGTCAACATGTCCATTTCCCCTGATTGGCCTTTTCACTTTAAGAAGCCTTATTTCATTTCGATTCTGATGATTATGATCTCAGCAGTTGCTCAGTTTGTTGCTGAAGAATAATATGCTTTGCTTTAGTTTTGAAACTTGTTTGCAGAAAATAAAGCTAACCAACCAGCGCTGCTGGGCCGGTCCAGATCCAAGTCTAGTGGGTGATGGCTGATGCTGGTCCAGGGTGGGGTCCTGCAGGACTGGAAGATGCAGTAGTCCAACTCTGGGATGTATGGGGAACAAGTTTTTCAGCTGCCCCATTTGAAACATGGAATGCTCTCGGAGACAACCAGTTGTGAGCATTAAAAGACATTCGCTGTGATAACAGACACACTTGGTGCTGCGCTGGCTCATGAGACACGCTTGGTAAATGTCGCCGCTAAAATTAGCACTAGTGGTACTAATTAGAATTAATTATTATTATTTGCAAAATACTGCTTTTGTTTATCAGCTTTATAAAAGTGTAATTTGCACACCATAACACTCGTTTATTTTCATTGCACAACTCAGCACCGCTTAGTAAGTCTACAGAGCTGCAGGATCCTCCCACCGTCTTGGTTGAACACATTTTCATTTTCTTGATGGACTCTGCTTGTCCATTTGTAGTTGACCCCTGCTCCCTCCTCCATCCTCGTGTGGCTCTAAGCGTGGGCTCTGTCTCTGTGGGTGTGCCTCTCTGGGGCATTCATATCAACGGAACTGTAGAGGGCTTCGGATTTTCTCATCCACTCCACAATGGTGCTGTCTTTTCAGATGTAGGACCACCCATGGTATGGGTGAGTTACTGGAGGAGGTCTAGGGTGCAGGTAGCTGCTCTCTGGTCATCAGGTGGCATGAAGGGTTCAGGAGTAAAGGACTCTAGTGGCAGTATCCATCCAGGCTCACCCCAGCTTCACCTGCTCAGGTGTCTTCCTGGTTTCGCCCTCTCAGCTGTGTGTTTTCCCACTCATCAGTCATTCAGGGAGCTGCACACCTCTCTGAGCCCTGGTGGGCCCCTCAAAATGCTGACCTCAGATAGCCTTCACCCCCCTCGCCTTTCTTGTGAGTATGAACTCATTAGAGAGCTAGAGCTGCCTGCCCTGGGGGCTTTACACACATAGCTCTCTCCTTACCTGTGTCACTGTGGTCTCAACTTCTCTGCCTGGGAAAGCTGGGCCAGACCTGTGTCATGCGTGGTCAAGAGACTTGAAAGTCGATAGTTCTTTCACTGTCACGTCATTATTTCCCTGGGCTCACCTCAGATTCCACACGTGTACAGTGAGAGCCCTGGCCCTCGCCTCCTCAGTGGTTATGAGAGAGCACTTAGGAATGGGCTGGGCACACAGGAGAAGTTCAGTGACAGCTTGAGTGTACCTGAGCTAAGACACCAAAGTAATCAAAAACCACTGGAGCCTGGTTAGGGGGCAAAGGTCAAAGAGGTCCCAGCTCCAGCCATCGCCTTCCCCCAAGCCTCTTTGTCTGCGCCCCTCGGATCCCAGCTGGCAAGGGCTGGGAATTAACGGGTAGGGGCTGGGGCACCTCCCACTGCGTCTAATCTAGGAAGCTGGCAGCAACTGCGTCCTTCCCCGGCCAAAGGGCCTGTAATGTGAGGCCCCCAGGGGAGACGGTGCCCTAGCTCCAGGAGGGCGTTCCTAGGCGTGCTCAGCTTCATAGGTGAGTAGGCTGCTGGGAGGCACAGAGCTTTGGAGCGCTGCCGCCATCCGGGCGGAGCTGTGCCTATGGTGCCAGCTAAGGTCAGGTAGCTCTCAGCACACTGGGAGCTGGGGCCTGGGGCCTGGAAGGAAGTGCAACTGTGGGTGCTCCCCTACCCAGCGCCTGTTATGAGGGACTCTCCAGCCAATCCTCGCTGTCCTTTAAATAAGTCTTGTGGAGGGCCTGGGACAGCAAGGGGGCTGCAGAGAGCTGGCTCAGTCCTGTGGGAGCCCTGGGCCTGTGATGCTGTATGTGTGTCTAAGGTGAGTTTGTTTAAATGTGTGTGAGCTATGAGAGGGGTGTGAGAGTGTGTGTCTACACACAGTGCAGTGAGTGTGTGTCTAAGTTTGTGAGTTAGTATGTGTGTGACTGTGTGAGCTTATGTGTGTCAATGTTTAAGTGTGGGTGGTGTGTAAGGTGTATATGTGTGTGTAGGGGGAATTGGAGGACTGTGTAACGTGTGTGTATGTGTGTGTGTTTATACTCTCATGTATGCTAACTGTGTGGTACTCCAGCCTCTTCCCTTCCTGAGGGTTGGGGCCACTTCTGTTAGGCTGCAAAGCTTTTCTGAGGACCCAGCTGGGTGGCTGGGGGATGGAGATGCGGTGGGGGCCCTGGTCTCTTTCCTCAGGGTTACAGACAAGGTCAGAACAGCGGAATCTGAGCTTTTGTTTGTCTCACCCCTGCCCGCAGCAGCCTGCGGTCTGTTTCATTCATTATTAAGTTTTAAATCCACTCGATGAGAAACTTGAGCCTCGGAACTTGCTCCTGCTCAGCTCGCTCTGTCTGACCCCTGCCGAGCTGTGGGAACTTCACTGGCCGCATTGGCTGTGTCCTGTATGCCTTTGTTTTCCCAGAAATAGCCAGCCCTGAGGTTTGTTTAGCTTCCCTCAGAGACTGGAGGGGCTAGAGAAGTCCCTCCTGTCCCTGGGGAGCACAGGATACACCGGTGTTGTTGTTGCAAGAAGGGTCTCTTGGGTGAAATAAAGGGCCTACTCACTCAGGGCTCTGTGGTCTTGGGGGCCCCATTCTATCCTCATGACCATCTCTTGGGGTCTGGGTGGACTAGGGCGAACACAGAAGTAGAGACAAAGAAGACAACTCCCCAGGCTACGCTGGCCACGGACCTCAGGCCTTTCCTTGCTGTCCGTAGCTTGAGTCTGATGTCAGGAACCCTGTGATTTCACACCTTAATGTCTTGTCTATTACTGGAAACAGCAGTTCCCAGCTCCATCAGTCCCCATCCACAAAGAATTGGTGCTTCTGATTTAATAAGGGCATTTTTTCTTTTTTGTTCTTGTTGAATTTTCCTGTGCCCCAAAGGACTAGTGGGATTCCCCTTGTGGCTGGAGGATGAGAGAAGTTGACTCCCAGGTGTTGATCAAGTGAGGGGACTTGGCCTCCTTTTGGCCTGTGGGACTGATAGTCTGTGAGGTCATTTCCGGTGACTTTGTCAAGTCTGCCCCTCCTCCCTCCACTAGGGAAGTGGCCGAGAGCTGCACCTCCGGTGGGGGGTACCACATCTAGCCAGGCCCAGGCAGGTGTCGCTGTGGAAAAAGACACTTCCCTCCCATACCCTGCAGCCCCTCTGCCGCATCCTCTGCAGATGGGAAGGCCCACATGTCCACTTGCTTCCGGCCCTGTCGCTCCCCCCTCCACCCCCCAGCAGTTGGCCAGCTGCACAGCCTCAGCCGAGAGCTGTTGAGAAGCTGGCTGGCTCTGTCCTTGCTTCCCGGCGGCCCTGGGAATTGCCTCTAATCTCTCCTCTGCCTTCCCCTGCAGATGGTGATGACGACCCACAGCTCTCCTGGGTGGCCTCGTCTCCCTCCAGCAAGGATGTTGCATCACCCACGCAGATGATCGGAGATGGCTGTGACCTCGGCCTCGGTGAGGAGGAAGGTGGCACGGGCCTGCCGTACCCTTGCCAGTTCTGCGACAAGTCCTTCATCCGCCTGAGCTACTTGAAGCGCCACGAGCAGATCCACAGCGACAAGCTGCCGTTCAAGTGCACCTACTGCAGCCGCCTCTTCAAGCACAAGAGGAGCAGAGACCGGCACATCAAGCTGCACACGGGCGACAAGAAGTACCACTGTCACGAGTGTGAGGCGGCTTTCTCCCGCAGCGACCACCTCAAGATCCACCTGAAGACTCACAGCTCCAGCAAGCCGTTCAAGTGCAGCGTGTGCAAGCGCGGCTTCTCCTCCACCAGCTCTCTGCAGAGCCACATGCAGGCCCACAAGAAGAACAAGGAACATCTGGCCAAGTCGGAGAAGGAGCCCAAGAAGGACGACTACATGTGTGACTACTGTGAGGACACCTTCAGCCAGACGGAGGAGCTGGAGAAGCACGTGCTCACCCTGCACCCGCAGCTCTCCGAGAAGGCAGACCTGCAGTGTATCCACTGCCCTGAGGTCTTCGTCGATGAGAGCACCCTGCTCGCCCACATCCACCAAGCCCATGCCAACCAGAAACACAAGTGCCCCATGTGCCCTGAGCAGTTCTCCTCGGTGGAGGGTGTCTATTGCCACCTGGACAGCCACCGGCAGCCGGACTCCAGCAACCACAGTGTCAGCCCCGACCCCGTGCTGGGCAGTGTGGCCTCCATGAGCAGTGCCACCCCTGATTCTAGCGCTTCCGTGGAGCGTGGCTCCACCCCGGACTCCACTTTGAAGCCACTGAGGGGGCAGAAGAAGATGCGGGATGATGGGCAGGGCTGGTCCAAGGTGGTCTACAGCTGCCCCTATTGTTCTAAACGGGACTTTACCAGCCTGGCTGTGCTGGAGATACACCTAAAGACCATCCATGCGGATAAACCCCAGCAGAGCCACACGTGTCAGATCTGCCTGGACTCCATGCCCACTCTCTACAACCTCAACGAGCATGTGCGAAAGATGCACAAGAGCCACGCCTACCCCATGATGCAGTTCGGTAACATCTCTGCCTTCCACTGCAACTACTGCCCCGAGATGTTTGCTGACATCAACAGCCTGCAGGAGCACATCCGCGTCTCCCACTGCGGCCCCAACGCCAACCCACCCGATGGCAATAATGCTTTCTTCTGCAACCAGTGCTCCATGGGCTTTCTCACTGAGTCCTCGCTCACCGAGCATATCCAGCAGGCACACTGCAGTGTGGGCAGCACCAAGCTGGAGTCCCCAGTCGTACAACCCACGCAGTCCTTCATGGAGGTCTACTCTTGTCCCTACTGTACCAACTCCCCCATCTTTGGCTCCATCCTGAAACTCACCAAGCATATCAAGGAAAACCACAAGAACATCCCGCTGGCACACAGCAAGAAGTCCAAGGCGGAGCAGAGTCCAGTTTCCTCCGATGTTGAGGTATCTTCCCCAAAGCGACAGCGACTCTCGGGGAGTGCCAACTCCATCTCCAATGGCGAGTATCCCTGCAATCAGTGCGACCTGAAGTTCTCCAACTTCGAAAGCTTCCAGACCCACCTGAAGCTGCACCTGGAGCTGTTGCTGCGGAAGCAGGCCTGCCCCCAGTGCAAAGAGGACTTTGACTCCCAGGAGTCTCTCCTGCAACACCTCACGGTGCATTACATGACCACGTCCACCCACTATGTGTGCGAGAGCTGCGACAAGCAGTTCTCCTCCGTGGATGACCTGCAGAAGCACCTCCTGGACATGCACACCTTTGTGCTGTACCACTGCACCTTGTGTCAGGAGGTCTTCGACTCTAAGGTGTCCATCCAGGTGCACTTGGCGGTGAAGCATAGCAATGAGAAGAAGATGTACCGCTGCACGGCCTGCAACTGGGACTTCCGCAAGGAGGCCGACCTGCAGGTGCACGTCAAACACAGCCACCTGGGGAACCCGGCCAAGGCGCACAAATGCATCTTCTGTGGGGAGACCTTCAGCACCGAGGTAGAGCTCCAGTGCCACATCACCACGCACAGCAAGAAGTACAACTGCAAGTTCTGCAGCAAGGCTTTCCATGCCGTCATCCTGCTGGAGAAACACCTGCGGGAGAAGCACTGCGTGTTTGACACGGCTGCCGAGAACGGCACGACCAACGGGGTGCCCCCCGTGGCCGCCAAGAAGGCTGAACCTGCTGACCTGCAGGGTATGCTGCTCAAGAACCCCGAGGCGCCCAACAGCCACGAGGCCAGTGAGGATGATGTGGACGCATCGGAGCCCATGTACGGCTGTGACATCTGTGGTGCGGCTTACACCATGGAGGTGCTTCTGCAAAACCACCGGCTGCGAGACCACAACATCCGGCCTGGTGAGGACGATGGGTCACGCAAGAAGGCCGAGTTTATCAAGGGCAGCCACAAGTGCAATGTATGCTCTCGGACTTTCTTCTCGGAGAATGGGCTTCGGGAACACCTGCAGACACACCGGGGCCCTGCCAAGCACTACATGTGTCCCATCTGTGGCGAGCGGTTCCCCTCGCTGCTGACGCTCACTGAGCACAAGGTGACCCACAGCAAGAGCCTGGACACGGGCACCTGTCGCATCTGCAAGATGCCACTGCAGAGCGAGGAGGAGTTCATCGAGCACTGTCAGATGCACCCCGACTTGCGCAACTCCCTCACGGGCTTCCGCTGTGTGGTCTGCATGCAGACTGTCACCTCCACACTCGAGCTGAAGATCCACGGCACCTTCCACATGCAGAAGCTGGCGGGCAGCTCGGCTGCATCCTCCCCTAATGGCCAGGGGTTACAGAAGCTCTACAAGTGTGCCCTGTGCCTCAAGGAGTTCCGGAGCAAGCAGGACCTGGTCAAGCTGGATGTCAACGGGCTCCCCTACGGCCTGTGCGCCGGCTGTATGGCTCGCAGTGCCAATGGACAGGTGGGTGGCCTGGCCCCACCCGAGCCTGCCGATAGGCCCTGTGCCGGCCTCCGCTGTCCCGAGTGTAGCGTCAAGTTTGAAAGTGCTGAGGACCTGGAGAGCCACATGCAGGTGGACCACCGCGACCTCACACCAGAGACCAGCGGACCCCGGAAAGGTGCCCAGACGTCACCAGTGCCCCGGGTAAGTGCAGCCCACCCAATTGATCCTTCCCTCTGCTCTGGGCATCTGCAGCACTTATAAAAACCACACCCCTGAGTGCCATACCTCCTGGTAATGTGCCTTGTAGTAGACTAGAGAAGCAGCACTGCCCACATTGGCTAAGCACATCCACTCTGCTGTCTACTGCTCTGGGTCGAGTCCCAATGCCTCAGTTTCCTTCCCTCTGTATGGCACGCACACATTATTTGCCTATCTTGGCCTCATTGGTCAAGAGTTCATTTATATACTCCGAATAAAAATCATGTCAACTTTCTATACATCTTTGTTGTGAGGGGCCAGTGACATGGAGCAAGGAAGGGCCTTGGAAATGATTCTGACTGCTGCTATTATTAGCAACTGGTTGATTCAGGCATCAGAATTTTCTGGGTAGCCTAAGAGCCAAAGAGAACCAGGAGTGAACTTAACCTTGGAGACTTCTGTATCTAGGAGAGCCATAGGCTCATCACACATGGCTCTTAGTGGGGCAGAGAAAGTGTGGGCTACTAGTGGGTCCACTGAGACATTGAATTCAGGGTGATGGGCACCTAGGGTAGACTGCAGCCTGCATGATCTTTGGATGTCAGACAGACTGGGCTAGGTATTCTCGCTGAGTCTGTGATATGTTTCTAAATGGAGGAGGTGCCAAGTAGATCTCAGATGTACCTCTCCCTTGAGGGCTACTGCTGGTGCCATTGATAGGGAGGCAGGATGGGGGAGCCACCTGCCACAGGTACTTCTCAGAACATAGCTGTTTGCTGAGGAACCCAGGCTGGGGATTGTGAGAGAGGAAGAAGGATGGAGAGAATGAAGGAACCATTTATAGAGGTAGGGATTCCCAGTCTTCTTGCCCAGCCCTTCCCTCACCTTGTCACAATGATGACCAATGATTCTGAGAGAAGGACTGTCTGAAGACACCTGGCTGGGGGAAGCACACCCAAGTGGAGACAGAACTATGAGTCTGGCTGGGATCTGAAAGAGTAGAGTGTTCCTTTTTGGGTCTGTGGTACCCTCTTTCTTATGGATGAGCCAAACCTCTGAACCAGCACTGTCAGAGGTCTGGACAATAGGCACTGGGTTCTATCACCCAGCTGTGGTTGGCCAGAGCATGATGGGTAGTGCTGTAGAGCATGTGGGCCCTGGAGTCAGAAGGCTGGGCTGTAAATCTCCCTCTTCTGGGATTGCCCATGATTTGCTCTCTTTGGGCCTCTTTCCTAAGGTAAAGCTAGAGGGTCAGAGCAGTAGTTACAGCATGAGGAAATAGCAATGCTGTCTGTCTGCAGAGCTAACATTTGCTGGTGGCACTGCAGTCTTTTGGTCCCTCCTCTGACTGGTCAGTGCCAATTGTGACCTTGTGACTGGTTCCCATGCTGACCATGACACTGTGCTCAAAGGATGAAATGAGTGAAGGATTGTTGAGTGCAGAGAGCGGCTGTATGATTTCTCTCCCATTTCTAATGATCCACGCTTGGGGGTTGAGGTACGCTTACATTTGACACTTAAGCACCCCTAATGGCACTCATTTTCACAAAGTTGAACACTGAGACACAGATCAGTGATGTTGGCTGCCTCAGTCCCAAATGTCAAGAGGCAGAGATGGAATTTGAACCCCCGCTGGCTCTGCATGGTACCACAGTTCACACTGTTGACCAACAACTATCCCCAGACACTGGCCCATCCAACCTGCAAGGGGACGTGCTGGTAGGGTTGGGGTCCAGGATGCTCCTACCCTTGCATGGGAGCTTATGCTACCTTCTCTGGATGTACCCCAGCTCAGAACATTCCTGTTTTCTTGACCCTACCTACCACTGGCTGAGGGTCCATGTGGCCAAGGGTTGCCTCCAAACTCTGGGCTCTTGGATCCTCTCCCTCTGCAGTATTTTCTGTTTGGGTACTGGGCATCACTATGTATAAACCCCTATTGTATGAGGGGTGATTTCTTGGGTTCCCGGTGTGTAGACTGATCTCTGAAACAAGCAAGGGAGCCTTTCTGAGGCCTCTGAGCAGAAGGAATCCAGATTCACAAAGCAGAAGCTGCACAGCTGTGCACACAGGGCAGATCGAAGCCCTTCTCCAGGCCTTCCCCTCGATGCCCTCAGGGCTGTGTGAGAGAGGTCAGGTTGACAATGCTGCCTCTGCCTGCCCAGAGACCCAGGCAGATGGGACTTTTACCGAAAGGAGCTAGACAAAGCCCAGGTACCTCCCCAGCGGAGCCACTGCCCCTGGGACCTCGCCCCCTGTCTGAGCACGCCTAGGGGCAGGGGCCCAGCTGTCTGTTCACCCACCCCTTGCCTCCCCCAGGACTCACTCATGACAGAGCAGACTCTGGGGGCTGTGCAGAGGGGCTTGGGGGCTGGCAGGCTGAGACCCTCGGGAGCGTATCCATAGCAACCAGCTCTCGGAGGACTGGGTTCCTGTGGGGCTGAGGATGCTGTCGGCTAGAGCGTGAAGTGTTGAGGCTTTCCGCTCTCCTGTTTATGGGTAATAACATCAACCCACCTTGAGGCCAACATGGGCAGACCCTGGCCCTCCATCACCTTTGCAGGTCTTGGGGTGCTTCCTGTGTGGAGCGGAGTAGCCCGTGTGCCCCCATGCCTTATTACAGCAGACCAGTGAGCTTTCAAGTTGAAGGGTTAAGTGCCCATGTCACACAGCTTTCTGTCACTAGACTAGGATTATCAAGGGAGGTCTGGGGCCTAGAGTTCAGAATAGGAGCTCAGCTCCAGAGGGAGCCTGCCTCGCGTCAAATCCCATTTTCCCTACTTGCAGTTGAGGGCTTGGACCGGTGGCACTGCCCTTTGGATCCATACTATCTCTCTCCCTAGTGTAGAACATGCAGAGGAGTGAGGGGAAGGTAGTGTAAACGCTGCCTGCATATAGTTGCTGTTTAGATCACATTGGGTGAGATGGCAATGATGGAAACTCTGTTTTCCCTCCTCCCTCCCTTCCTTCCATGAGCTCCCCCCCCCCCAGCTCCTCCCTTCCCTCCTTTTCCTTTCTCTGCCTTATTCCCAGGGGGATTTTTTTCTCCCGATCTGAGGCTGCTCAGGGCTGGGCTAGGCCCCAGGGAAGGGCCTTGTGGCAGAGGAGAGACTTTGAATGCCCAATTCTACCTTTCTGTAATATGTCTCCTAGTGCTGCCGAAGCCCGAGAAGAGGGTCCTGTGGTGTATCTGGAGCTAAGGAAAGGGAGACAGATCCACTAGATGTTGTGTGAGGATGATGGCCAAGTTTAAGTTGTCAGTGCTGGCGAGCCTATGTGTTGTGTGAGTGTGTGCTTTGACTGTATGCTAATCATGTATGCATACTTATGAATCTAAGTGTATTAGGTGGCCTATGCATGTGCTTGTGTGCTTCTCTCTCTGTGTGTGTGTGTGTGTGTGTGTGTGTGTGTGTGTGTGTGCACGTGTGTGCATGCACGCACATGCGGTCAGTAGCTCCCATGTTCTCTCCCTTGGGAGTCCTTCATGGCCTCTCTGCTTACCAGTAATAACCCTGTTACCTGTCAGTGTTTTTTTCCAGTGTGGCCATGTGGTTCAGGGTGTTTATGGAGAGTCTCTGTTTTCCCAAGCCCAATGAGTGCACTTCACTCACATTCCTCTAGGGGGAGGGACCAGTTGCTTTGATCATAGATTGCTTCTCAAACTATTCTGGACCAACCACAGCTCTGGCCCCTACAGGCTTTTAGGCATGCAGACACATGAGGACAACATGGTCTTCCTCCCCTAGCCAGGGCCATGGCCTCCCAGGGCTATTGCTCTCAACAACCCTCGCAGGGCTGGGCAGTGTCCATTCAGCACTCCTCCACTTGTGTCCTTCATCTGGATTGTACTGGTCATGCTTCAGTCTTACATTCATTAGGCTCCCAGGGCTCTTGTCCTTCCCAGGCAGAGTGGGAAGGAGAATGTGTGACCAGATAGTGGACAGACCAGAGTGGCTCCTCTCCATGGAGTTACATTCAGATGGGGTCACAAACCTCCATCTCTAGTTTTGTTGTGGACCGGTCTCCCTATGTCTGTCTGGGGCTGAATTCATCAGCCCTGCCCCATACCATCCTCTGAGACACGCCCCCTGTTCTGCCCAGGGCCTTTCCATGATGAATGCCTGGTTCTGGGACCAGTGCCATGACTTATACTGCAGACACTCTGAACAGACCCCAAGTCCTTCTGAAACATTAGGGGAAGGGGCTTCTGTCACATGGATTCTGGAGCCTGAACATGGCCCTTAAAGCTCCTTAGCACCATCCACCCAGTTCAACAAGGATTTTCTTAGCACTAACATTAGTTACAGTAAAGCAATAAGGCCAGGAATGTAGCTCAGTTAGTAAAGTGATGTCTAGCGTGCATGAAGCCCTGTGTTCTATCACAACACTGCATAAACTGGGTGTGATAACAATGCCTGTAATTGCAGCACTCAGAAAGAGCCAGAATGATCAGAAGTTTAAGGTTATCTTCAGTTACATAGGAAACTTGAGGCCTGCCTCAAGACAGGCAAGAGACCCTGTCTTAAAAAAAAAAACGTTAAATAAGTGTGATAATACATGCCCATAATCCCATCATGTTGGAGGCTGAGGTGGAGAATCATGAATTTGAATACATCCTAGGCCATCTAGAGAAAGCCTACATGGGTCAAAAAATTTGAAGTAGGAAAAAAAAAACCTAAACAAAATAACACAAAAAGTTTAAATTCTTAGGCACTTGACCTTAGCCAGACTCCTGCTGAAGTGGTAGGAATCTGGGATGTTTGATTTGCTTCTAGTTTTCTTTGTCCCTTTTGCCCTAATTGAGTAAAGCTTTGCATATGTTATTCTACAATATCACTGATGTCTTCAACAGATTTTTCTAGTGCATCCATGTTGGCTGTGGGCAACACACCTTCCTGCCTTGTGGTGCTCAGGGTGTGGTGGAGAGCAGACAGTCCCTCAGCCAGCCCCCTACAGTGTACTGAGCACTAGCCTCAGCTGGGGAATCCTAAATGGGAGGAAGAAGACTTCTCCCTTGTGGTAACACTGACTTGAGTCATCCAGGATGGAGAGGAGCCAGAGGTGAAGGCCAGCTGTAGAAGGTAGAGTTGTCAGCACTGAGGAGGACTGAGACATGGCTCCATACTGTCACCCTCAGCAACCTGAAGAGTTTCCTTAGACTTTTAGGGACCTCAGCTGAAGTGAATGCAGGATTTGTGGGTTTTGATACAGAGAAAAAAATTTCAGGGAAATCCAGTATGAAGCAGAAATGAAGATTCTTTTTTAAAGATATTAAGAAAGAGAATCAAAGCATACCAGAGAGCCTGGATGTTCTCTTCTCTAGGAGAGTGACTGTTCCAGGGTCCTGTGGTGACTTTATATAGTTTTTGGAAGCTTCTTGGAATTCCATTGTTCAGTGAGTTTTTTAGGGGAATCCTTCCTTCCTCTCCCTCTGTCCCCCTTTTCTCTGATTGAGCTGACTTGGATGGGGTTATAATCTGATAAGTTAAAACCAAGAGCCACTAGGGCTGCACAAGGGGTTCTGTACATGGCTTTTACTATACATGAAGTTTTGGGTGAGATCCCTGAAAAATTGCAGATTCACAACTGGGAAAGAGAAGGAGGACTTCAACAGTTTTTCTTTTTCTTTCTTTCTTTCTTTCTTTCTTTCTTTCTTTCTTTCTTTCTTTCTTTCTTTCTTTCTTTCTTCTTTCTTTTTTCTTGAAGTAGGGTCTCGCTCTAGTCCAGGCTGACCTGGAATTCACTATGTAGTCTCAGGGTGGCCTCAAACTCATGGCCACCCTCCTACATCTGCCTCCCAAATGCTGAGGTTAAAGGCATGTGCCACCACACCCACCTTTCTAATTGTGTTGAAATTCTTACTTCTCTGCTGGTGAGAGGCTTCGATTAGACTCCTGGGAAAGAGACCTGTTCTCCTTTTCCATGTCTTCAAAAAATTTCCCTGTCTTTCTATCCTGCCTCAGCCTGGGTCACTGAGCTTCCTGGCAGCTCAATCCAGACTATATACTTCAGGTGGAGTCTGGGCCCTTAGCCAGGAAGTTAGAGTCCTGCTTTTTCCAGAGGTAAGAAAGGAACCACCATCCTAGGAACCAAAGTGGTCTTCAAAAAACATTGGATATGGGGCTGGGGAGATGGCTCAGCGAGCAAGAGCCTTTACTGTGCAAGCATAAGGGCCTCAGAGGGCCTGAGTTCAATCCCCAGCACTCTCATCAAAAGTTGGGCAAATGAGAGACTCTGTCTTGAGGAAATAAGTGGAAGAGCTATAGAGGAGGGTAACCAACATCCTTCTCTGGTCTCTGCACACTTGCACACCAGACACTCATCTGAACACACATGTGACTACACCTTACATACTTTACACACACAGACATAAAAAAACTTTGATAAACAAATAGAAGTCTGGTGTAGTGATGCACACTTTTAATTCTAGCACTTTAGAGGCCAAGGTAGGAAGATTGCCATGAATTCTAGGCCACTACAGAGTGAGTTCCAGGACATCTTGACTTAGAGTGAGACCCTACCTCAAAATAAGTAACTAAATTAGTTAATTAATTTTAAAAAGGCTCATAACTAGAATATTTCTAATAATACCTGTTTCCCGGGGGGGGGCAAGATTTTACAGTTACCCAGGCTGAGTTGTGGGGTTAGGGCAACACTTTATGGATTTTTTAAATTAAATATTTTTAATTTTATTTGCAAACAGAGAGAGTCAGAGAGAGAATAGGCATGCCAGGGCCCTCAGATGCTGCAAACAAACTCTACACACACAGAACCTCCCCCCAAAAAAGAACTTGGATAAGTAAATAGAAGTCATGTGTGGTGGTACACACCTTTAATTCTAGCACTTTAGAGGCCGAGGTAGGAAGATTGCCATAAATTCAAGGCCAGCCTGGGCTACGGAGTGAGTTCCAGGACATCTTGGCTTAGAGTGAGACCCTATCTCAAAATAAGTAAGTAAACAAATAAATAAATTTTTTTTTTGTGTGTGTGCATTTGGCTTTGCATGGGTACTGGGGTATTGAACTTGGGTCTCACATTATGGTTCTTCAAGCAGTATAGAGGTTTCTTCTGATTTCCATTTTTCTGCTTCCACCTCCAAAGACAGCAGGTAGTAGCTTCCACATGTTGGAACAAGTTGCAGGTCACCTGGGGGCTATGTCTGCAGGGCAGCTAAGGAGCTTCTCTGCTACCCTTGAGCACCAGAGTTGTTGGAAGCAGTGTCTCCTGCTTAGCCATGTTGCTCTGAGGGTGGGCTGGTGGATGAGAAGATGATTGGATGGGTAGAAAGGTGGATATGTGGATGGGTGGATGGATGGATAGATGGATGGATGGGTGGATGGATTGATGGATGGATGGTGGGTGGATGAATGGGTGGTAGGTGGATGGATGGATGGATGGATGGATGGATGGTGGGTGGACAGGTAGATGGATGGATGGATGGTGGGTGGACAGGTAGATGGATTTGGTACATGTGTGGATGGATGAATGGGCAGACAGGTGATCAGTAAGTGGATGTGTGGAGGTCAGGCATGAGTAAATGGATCCATGGGTAAATGGAAGATGGATAAATGGATGTGGGTTTTAGGCTGAATTTTTTTTTTTTTGTCACTGTGACAAATAACTGAGAGAAACAACCCAAAGAGAGGGAAGATTTGTTTTGGCTCAAGATTTCAGAAATTTCAGCCCATGGTTTCTTGGCTCTGTATTTCTGGGCCTGTGGTGAGTCAGGAGCATGTGGAATAGGCTGCTCATCTCACCGTAGATAGGAAGCAGTGAGGAGGCGGGCAGAGGACAGACAAGACTGATGTTTCCAGTGCCCACCTCTTACTTTTCACCAACTCCCAATAATGCCATCATATTCTGAATCTATCAAGGGGATTAATCTATTGATTAGGTCAGACCCTCAGGATCCACTCACTGTCCCAGAGCTCAGCAGCAGGCAGCCGTGCCTCTCATATAATATCAGAGCCTGTAGGGGTCATGTTACACTCAAACTGGAACCGTGGGAGTGCTTGTAGATGAGTGGGTGAGTGAGTACATGGACTTGGCCTGTTCGTGAAGGACAGCTTTCCTCTGCTCCTGAGCAGGGTCAAGGTCATCCTGGGTCCAGCAGAGGGGCAGCCCCTTGGAACATAGCCTCTGCCCCTTCCCCAAGCTGGTGAGGCTGGAGCTGGAGGGATATGGAAGAGTGGCCTGGGAATGCCTGGGTGGGGCAGAGCCCCTCTGGGACTTCTTAAACTAGCTTGTCAAGGACTTGGCTGTTGGCCTGTCCTGGCCTGCTTCTAATTTCTCCCTTTCTGGTTCCCAAACAGAAAAAGACGTATCAGTGCATCAAGTGCCAGATGACCTTCGAGAATGAGAGAGAGATCCAGATCCATGTTGCCAACCACATGATTGGTAAGAGCTGTCCTCCCAGCCATGGGGAGTCACTCAGCAGGGCTCCAAATTAGTGGCTCCGGATACCATCCTTCACTTTGTTAGGATGGTCACCGCCACTACTGTTTCTGTGATGTTTCAGTGGTAGTCAAAACATTCAGGTGAGTGACTTTCCCACCCGAGCCTTCTTATCGAAGCTCCACTCATGTTGCAATCAAACTTATGACAGACAGCCTCTTCCATTTCCCAGCATAAATTTCCCTCCATTTCGGCAACGAGTGCTTTCCGGTTACCAAGCACTCAGGGGCAATTACGCTTCAATTCCGTGTGTCATGACATTGAATAGATTTAACTGCTCACAGTTCCCCACTCCATGTGGTGAATTCCTCAGGCACAATTGTCAAAACAGAAGGCTTACAAAGTTCTTCCTGTCCCCTTCCTGTCTCTCTCCAAATGGATTTTGACTTTGGAAAAATTCAGTCCTTCCAGAAGGGCAGTTTTCAAAAGTCCCACAGAGTCCACACACGTGGCCTGAGGTCCCGTGGGAAGCTGTGAATTCTTGCTGGCCTTTTTGTGCAGCTGGAGATGGTCTCTGGTGGCTGGAGATCCCCTGGCTGGAAGCAAGGACACAGCTGGGTGTGTTGGTGTATAAGTGGGTATGTGAGTTTAAAGGGCAAGGGTAACCTGGAGTGTGATGGTGTTTCTGTGTCTGACAGTCCAGGCCTTAGGAAGCTTCTTGAATCTTGGTATCCTGGGTTTTTTTTAGATGTGTGATCACCTCCAAGATCCTGTGGTCTGAATAGGGAGATTTCATCACAGTGGGAACATCCTGACCCTGTTTTATTATTATACTTGTAACATCCTTGTAATATCCTTCATAGCATATGTTCAGAAATCTCACATACTTGAGTCTCTAACTTTGAGCACACCTCTACAACTAGTACCTGGATCAAGAAGGCTCACCATCCTCAAGATTCCAACACTTCTCTTTTGGCTCACTAGGTCCATCCTCTGTTAGCAAGAGGTCATGCTTACCCTGATGTTCCACAGTATGGGTTGGTTGTGCCTTCTATGAAAGGAAACACATCGCTTCTCTGCTGGCTTCCCATGCCTGCCTCTAGTTGGAGCTCCTTCCACTGGCTCATTGTGGTGTTTCACAGACTGCTGTACATGTCTATAGGTGAACAAGTACATGCGACCTTCATGGGAATGGAGGAATGTACAATTTCTATATGACTAGCCAAACGTGTTGGATGTGCTGTATATATGTCATACATATCTAGGAGGAATATGGGAACAGACATGGAATTGTTGGCTCATAGGCTACGTGTCGTTTACCTTTAGTAGATACCTGTACACAAATTCTTTTTTTTTTTTGAACTTTTTTTAATGAGTTTTTTTATTTATTCATTTTCAAGCAGAGAGATACAGGGGGGAGAGAGAGAGAGAGAGAGAGAGAGAGAGAGAGAGAGAGAGAGAGAGAGAGAGAGAGAGAGAGAATGCACCAGGGTCACCACCGTGTGGGTCTGGCATATGTGGGTACTGGGGAATTGAACCCAGGGCCTTAGGCACTGGAGACAAATGCCTTAACCGCCGAGCCATCTCTCCAGCCCCCTGTACACAAATTCTGAGTGGATGGATGCATGTCTTCCCTGGTCAGGGTTGTGAGACCTTCATTCCCTCTATATCTGGGTCATTGCTTACATATTTCATGAAGGGAGCCATTGGTCTTCCTTAGCACAGATATTGGCAGAATGAGCATGGGTCCTCTGTCTCGTTCAACCCTTGTCTGGACAGTCTTCACTTCCAGTGTGGAGCTGGTCCTCTTAAGACACAGAGCCCTGACCCTGTGTGTGACGGGCTCACCTGTAATGAGGGGAAAGGAAAGCCAGGAGGGGGAGGGCAGGTGGGCCAAAGAGCTCAGCCTGACAGGGAGATTGGTGGCTTTTTAATGTCTTCTGTTGGAAAGCCCCTGTGAAGTATAGGAAGGGAAGTTTCCTTGTCAGTCACCGGCTGCCAGAGCCCTTCCTTGGGAGTGCCAGGGAGGTACAGATGAAGATGTCTGAAAATGTTTGCTTTTGTAGCAGGTGGTGATACGGCTCCTGTTTGTAAGCATGAAGGGTGAGAGCCAGCTAATTGGACCATGGTGATTTCAAAGGTGCTCCCCCTCCCTTCTCTCTTCCACCTCTCCTTTGTGCATGGCCTGGAAACTGTGTGTCCTCAGGTGCGAGGCAAAACGGCTGCTCTAAACTGGAGTATGGAAATGCAGAGGAAGGGTTTGGTGGTCCTTCAGCTTTGTGTGACGGCCAGGTTTCCCATCTGTCCTGTGACTGGACAGGGCCCCTCACCTGTACCTGTGGCAGCACTTCCAGCTGGCCTGCAGCCCAGGACACGAGGAGCTGGTAGCCTGCGCAGTGAGTCTTGGGGCCTGAGATTTCAGCTACAAGTGCAGCTTATAGCCCTCAACCCTGAGCCCAGGGTGGTGTCTCTTGCCCATCCTCTCTCTGCCTGCTAGCTTGCTATCATCTCATCACTCTGAGACTATCCACAGAGCAGGTGCTGCATGGTGGCCTCTAGGGATCCTAGAAGGTGAAAGGCCCACATCCCTGCTCTCAACAACCTCACAGCATCCCACAGAAGACACTGGAGGCCTCAGCTGTTCATTGAGAGTCTGGGAAGGATGCTAACCACTTATGCTTACTCAGCGCTGTAACATACCAGAGAGTTCATATCCCCGTCTTGGGCCTGAATTTACAGGAGTGAAACCACTTTCCTAAGGTCTCAGAGCTGGCAAGCAGAGGGGACAGGTCAGATAATATCCAGGGTCTCCTGACTGTATTTGCAGCCCCTGCCAGGCCTGTGGTGAGAGAGTTGTTGTGTCCCTGCTGTAAGAAGGCAGACGATGAACTGGAATGAAGGAACCTGGGCCTTGACAGAAGAAGGGGAGTTTTTGCTGTGGGGCCAGCCTCATCCTCAGGGAGGCAGCATACAGCCATAGCATGGGGCAGTGAGGAACTAGTTTGGGGCCCAGCTTCGGAGGGCCTTGAATGTTCACTGAAGGGACTTGAGTTTGCATTTCACTCTACACCCTGAGGTGCATCTCTGAGGTTGCCTTGGTTGATGTTTTCTCTTAAAAAAAAAATCCAGATGAGGTGACACTAGAATTCCACCCTTAACAGGAAGAGCCAAGGGAAGTGAGACACACATAGCCTCCAGGCTCCACAGCCTCCGATGCTGTCTGCTTGCCTCTTTGTGTCTCTAGCCTGGTCCCCTTAGGCTCTGCATAAGCAGACTTGAGCTAAAACACTAGCGAGCTGTTGAAGGTTTTAGGGGAGCGTGGCCAGGATTGAGGTGAGAGTTTTAAGAGGATTATTAATTGGGTGATCAAGATGGGAACACGTAACCTGGCTAGCTCTCATCCAGGGACGGGGAAGCACACGTGGGCAGAGTAACATTTGGCTGTGCTGTATTTATGGAAGAGGTGGCATGAAAGACCTGGGTTGAGGTAGTCTCTGCCGTTCCAGTAAATCTGCCTGGCCCGCCTTCCCTAGAGACTCTTCTCTTGCTAAATGACCTGAACCCAGAGTGGCTGCCCTAGAGGTGGCCGGGGTAACAGTTCCCTTTAGCTACACCAAGGGGAGTTGGTGTGGAAATTGTACTATTCTGCTTGGTGGCCTTCTCATAAAATCAGGGCATTCGGGGGTCTGAAGCAGGCTAGCCTCTCTGGGGACCCAAGCTGCTGGAGACCTCCCCTGGTGCTGATAAAGAAGCTTTTGATAGCAGGGGCTCTGCAGCCTGGAGACCCTGGGAGTTAGGATGACTCAGGTTGTGCCGCCTTAGAAGCATTTTTCCAGCACTCCTCCTGGCTCAGTTAGGGCAGGTGGGCTTTGGATGTGCTAGAGATGAGGGTCAGTGTAGGGTTACCTTTGAAATCCTTCTTCCCCAAGGAGTGAGCCCCTTCCTTGGCCCTCCCCCAGCTTCTGAGAGCACCTTACACATCTTCTCCCGCAACATGCACATACTGCTCTGTTCCATGCCTCCTGCTGGGTGACCTGACCCTCTCTGCCCCTTCTACAATATGGCACCAACCTCACCACCCTCACTCAGGGCTCTGGGGGCATGTCCCCCACCAGCCTCCTCAGAAAATGCTATTGTAGGAGAGCTAGAACCAGGGAATGGGCAGAGCAGCTGGCTCCCATGGTCTAGAAAGGAGGAGTCCTGGGTCTTCCTGTGTGTGTTGGACATGTGTGTTTGAGGCATACACACCAACCATGGGGTTACTGCTGTGGAAGCAGGGCCTGCGTGTAGGGACACTAAGCCAGCCTATTGACTTCATGGCCTGGACCCTCCTTGGCTAGTAATGTATATCTATTTTTCTGGTACTTTGGACTAGGACACTGGACAAGGGGTGGCTGAGGAGGGTTCTGAGAACTTGCCCTTGAGATAACAAACTTGCTATGACCCAGAGTGATCCCAGGGGGGCTGACTCAGCCCTTGGGCCCCTCCATATGTCCTTTACTCAGGGCCTCTTAGGCTCCTGGGGGAGCCTCAAGGAGGTCAGGCTGGGAAGAGGCCATCCTTTGGGAGTTGCCTCAGGATTATTTGTCCTCAGTGCCCTTGGACAGTGTTTGTGGGCTCTCTGGCAGGAAGCCAGGCAGGGCCAGGCACTTCCCATGGGGCTTTAATCACTGACGTCTTGCTGCCCCTGTCCCTTGGTGCCTGTCAGGGGCCAAGAAATGGGGAAGAAGGAGGTATTTGAAGGCTCAGCATCTCTTGCCTCCTGTTCAGGCCTTTGACAAGCCTCAGTGTTAGCATTGTCCTTGTCTGCCACCCTCCCAGACCTTCCCAACCGAAGAGCACAGACTGTCCTCCTGTAAGGAAGTGTGTGTGTGTGATAAGCAGAAAGAGATATATAGAGAGATAGAGAAGCAGAAAGGCAGAGAGACACCCATAGAGGCTTTGTCTCCTTTCCCAGTCTTTAGCAGGACATTCCCATAGATGAATCTAAGTGCCTGGCTGGTCCAAGGATTATAGTGTCCCCCTCACACTAGGGGTACATAAAATCCCTGAAATCAAATGGAAGAGGTGACATGTGGAAAGGAACAGGAGACGGGGCTCCCCGCTGTGCTCATCATGGTCCTTTGATTCTGGTAACACCTGGCCCAAAGCTCTAGTATGTGATCACCTAGTATGTGATGAATCATCTCCTCCCTGGAGACTGTGTTTCGGGTCTGGAACTGTTCTCTCAGACTAACAAGCCCAAGCAGACAGCTGACAGTCCTGTCGCTTTCATCCCCGTGGCAAAACTCAACTACCCTTCCGCAGGAAAGGGGGCACACAGGCAGGACTCAGTTTCCTTGGCTGAATCCCCCATAGTTGGTACATTCCAAGATGCTGTTGACTGAGCACTCTGGTTAATGGAGAACCATCATTTGGATTTTAAAATTGTCTAAATCTTCTCATCTTACGGAATTCCTGGTGTTTGTGGTTGGATTTCCCCCAATAGTAACTCTGTAACCTCGTGTTCAGCAAACGTGATTAAAATCCTCTTAGTGGGCAACCCACTAAGGAGAGGCTAAAGCTGCCAACCCATCTTAGAAGATGCTAAAACAGAGGGCAGGCAGGTTGGCAACCAGGGTCTTCAAGGGTGGGGACATAAGGTGGGAGAGACGTTCTAAAAAGAGGAAGCATTAACGGCCTCGTCACAGGAAAGAGGCTGCAGGGGATCCGCAGGGCATCGTTGCTAGAGTTGCTCTGGCTGACTAGCTGCTCAGTGTCCTGCCTGCTGGGGTCCCCAGCTCATCCACCTGGGGAAGCAGAAGTGGGGAGATGGGAAAGTTTCCCAAAGACACACTGTGTGCTGTCATGAGCCTGGGTTGCAGTGAGAATCCGGGCTTCCGATGGCAGGTTTTCGAAATAGAGAATCAGTTATAAAGGTCTTGGTTTGAGTCTGTCGTACAGATCCTTTACTAAGCACGTGAGAAATGGGGCCTCGAAGGATATAGAGTGCTGTGTAGGCACAGGGGTGGGACTAGGGCCTCTCAAGACTCACCTGTGGGTGCCTTGGCTCCCCCACTGCTCCCAACACCACCCTGCCTTTCTGGGTTTTTGCTTTTCTTTCTTGTCCTTCTTCCCATGATGCAAGGCGACAGCCCACTGTCCTGAAAGAGAGGGGCTTATGCTTCCCCCTCCCCTCAGCAGCAGAGGTCTAAGGAAATGAGGGGGGTGTGGGGTCCCGAGGCTGTTCATGAGCCAACCATCAGAGCAAGCTGTTTGGTATGGCTGACATCACCCGCCCATTCTGGAGTCATCACCCCCCTGTGGCGGCAGTGGAGAGAGTATTTTAGATAAGAAGGTGGGCATCCGATTCCTCAAGAGAGGGGGCAGTGTCCAGTGTCATCTGTTGGGGTGTACAGTTTCATCTTTTGGGGACTGGAGGATTAAATGGGTTAAAGTATTTTTTTTTTTATCTATCTTGCTCCGCCTCCACCACCTGAGTGCTGGAATTATTAGCATCCGCCACCACGTTTTGTCTTTGGCAATACTTGGTCTTTGACAGCTTATTTTTGTACCATTGGACTTTGCTTGGTTCATTTGGCTGTATTCATTTAATTAATTAATTACTTAATTATTTTAGATTCTGTGGTCGTGGACAGTCAGGTCATGGATAAATAGAGACAGTTTTGTAAATTCCTTTTCTAGCTGTATGCCTTTTCTTCCTTTTTCTTAAATTATCACTCTGGCTTGAACTTTCAGCACTGTGTAAGAGTGGGTATCCTTGCCGAGTTTATGGAGAAAGAAGGGGACAGAGAGGAGGGAAACAGGGACACATTCACAAGATTTGCTCATACAATGTATATATTTATTCATAAGAAAGATAAAAAAAGACATCTTAAAATTATGTAGATTTGGTCTTGATTATTCATGAAACATTTTATTTATTTATTTATTTACTTTCTTATTTGAGAGGGAGAGAATGGGCGCACCGCCTCCAGCCACTTCAAATGAACTCCAGACACATGCGCCACTGTGCATTTGGCTTATGTGGGCACTGGGGAATTGAATTCAGGTCCTTCTGCTTTGCAGGCAAATACCTTAACCGCTAAGCCATCTCTCCAGCCCCTTCATTAAACATTTTAAAGAATTATCTAGTGAAACAACTTGGTTGTGAAGTTTTTCTTTTGGTAAGTTTTAAATTATGAATAATTCATTTTCCCTACTAGTTTTGAACTGTTCAAGCTAGGTCATGTTGTTTGAGTTTTTTTAAAGCAGTTTATTTTTTAAGGAATTACTTTGTGTCATCTAATTTTTCGAATTTATGCATGTGGCATTGTTCATTCATTCTCTTATCATCTTTCCTGTGTCTATGATAGCCTCACTTTCAGGTCTAGTATTGGTACTTGGTCTTCCCTCTTTATTTCAGTCTTGTTCGATATTTGTCAATTTTATTGATTTATTTTTCAAAGAACCAAGTGCTTCTTTCATTGATTGTCAATTTTGCTCTTCTGTTTTCTGATTTCTGACCTTATCCTTATTATTTACTCCCTCTACTTGCTTTGCATTTATTTTGCTGTTATTTTTCTAGGCTTTCTAGCAAGCTTGTTGATTCATGACTTTTTCTTTTCTGAGCACTTAGTATTATAAAATTTCCTCCTTGGTATTGATCTAGCTATATCCCTCATATTTTAATATAATGTCATTTTATTTTATTATGTTTTGCTTGTGTGTGTTGTATGCACATGTATGTGCTTCTCTGCTGAACCAGTGTTACAGGCATGTGTC